>PVLA01004526.1:0-173532 GCA_004027455.1 Hydrochoerus hydrochaeris | reverse complement strand
TCAGGTTGCTCAGTACCTTACTGACTTGTTTTGTTGTTGTTATATACTTTTAATCACCTTATATAATTCTGTTGCCTTGTTTTTGAGTTTCTCCTCATCCATGATCCATGGATCAGCTTTGGTGGAGTTGGGAGATTTTTGGAGGTATTTTGTTACTTTCTTATCTACTTTTTTTTTTTTTGAAGGTAGCAAAATACAGCAGAACAAAACAGAACAAACCCATGTGACCGCACTGCAATAAAACTACCACAGAGCCTCAGAGCAGGTCACCAGGACACAAGCAATGGGCTCAATAGTACAGCCCATTTTGTTCACATTAGCTGTTCTTTGAATCAAGTAGAGGAAAATGGAAGGGAATATATAACTTTTAAAAATAGAATATTGAATAAAGCAGTACCACTAATCAAGACTGAGCAAAACAGTGATAAAAATATTTGCCTTCAAAGAGATTGTAGAAGGAAATCCCCCTTACTTGCTACACTGTACACATTCATCCTCCAAAAAGATACTCAGACCACTGGTGCCTACTTGCTAATGGCGGGGGGAGGGAATCAATGTCTGATTCTTAGCCCGCGCACCGGCAGGGCTCCAGCTGCTGACCAGGGTGGCGAGTAGGCCACCTGTTCTCCCAGCACCCAAAGTTCCAGCATGATGCAGAGCTCAGGAATCGCTGATCTTTTTTTTGCTTTTTATCATTATTAGTTTTATTTTATTTATTTATTTGTCTTTTTTTAAGACAAGGTCTTGCTATGCAGTTCAGGCTGGCCTTGAGCTCACTTTGTAGCCCAGGCTGGTCTCAAACTCAGAATGATCCTCCTGCCTCAGCCTCCCGAGTGCTAGGATTACAGGTGTGAGCCACCATGCCAGGCTATTAGTTTTATGTGCCATTTTTTCCCATTCATCAGTTATCAGGCAGGTGATTATTTCCTGGTTTTAACTATATGAGTACTGCTGCTATAAAAATCTATGTAGAAGTTTTTCTGTGGACATACATTTTTATTTCTTTTCAGTAGAGACTTAGTAGTGAAATTGCTGGGTCATATGGTCAGAGTATGTTTAACTTTTTAAAAATCTGCCTGTTTTTAAACAGTTATATCATTTTTACATTTGTAGCAGTGAAGTGTGAATGTTCCAATTTTTCCTTATCTTCAGTAGCATTTAATATTATTAGCTTTTTTGATTATAGCCGTTCCAGTGGGACTATAATGGCTTGCACTGTGGATTTAATTTGCATTTCCCTAATGACTAATGATGAACATCTTTTCATATCTACACAAAAATGTTCACTTAAACTCAGATTTTCTTGGTTTGTTTTTTTCTCTTAATAGGCCATAATATCTTTGAACCTTTTTACATTGAAGCCTTTCTTTCCATTAACATCAGGATCGTCCCATAGGCGATGGTGTTTTGGTCAGGTCATGTCAGCACTTTAATAGGTTTAGAGGTCATCTCTAGTGTTTTCCAAACTGATTTTCCTTGGGGGACTTTTTTTTTTTTTTTTTTTTTTTGCAGTACCAAGGATCAAACTCACAACCTCACACTTGCCAGGCAGGTGCTTATGACACTGAGCTAAATCCCTGGCCCAGAGGATTGTTTTAAGAGACATGGAATTCTCTCTTTGGATAAAGTTTTTAAAACTCCACTTCTGTTAACCTTTGTTCGGAGGGTCTTTGTGTAGATCTATATGTTAAAGGCTCTGGAAAATTTCATAGTAACCACCTGTTAACTTCTTAACACAGCAGCCCCTACCTGAGCATAGATCACACCAATAATAAGATTAATATCAGAGATACTAACATATTTGTGTAGCAAAAATTTTCCAAATGGTTTTCCATGGACCTAGTTAATAGATGAACAATGTAAAGGTAGTCCTGGGGCATTTGAATTTGAGTGAGTGCAAAGGGCATACTTTTCTAGATCTATATCATCTTTTTCTCAGTTCTTCTTTGGGTTACCATCAGCTTCTGTCTAAAATCAAAAGAAAACAAGTGATGCTGTGATATATGTAGTCAATTACCACCATCTGGTTGGCAGAGGCTGTATTCAAAAACACGTCTCTCTTTCATCTCCAGCTGGTAGGATACAGTCTTAATCTACCAATGTCCTTTTCTTGCACTACCATTTCATTTTTGCTGACTAATATTGAATTTAAAAATTAAATATTTATTTACGAGGCGGGGATGGAGTCACCCTAGTCTGAAGCTTTGTAGCTTTGAATAGAACACTCTAGGAGGCTGAGGCAGGAAGAATCACACATATTTAGTTCAGCCACAGCACGGGCAACTATGTGAGAGCCCAGGAATATAGCTCGTTGTGAAGACCCTGAGTTCAGTCTCCTCTACTGGAACAAAAAAGACTGTCCTTAAAAATGGACCTGAAACAGTTACAAGCTGGACCTTGAGAGGTAGTTTTGCTTTCTTCTTTTTCTTGCAGGATTCTTCCATGTATTCTTTCAGTGTGTGTATGTGTGTGTGTGTGTGTGTGTGTGTGTGCATGTGCTTTAACTTCCAGATATTCAACAAGCATGCCCTAGGGGTTGAGAATGTAACAGTGAACAAAGTGCAGGCTTTGGGGTCATGGGAGATTATAATTTAATGAGCTAAAAGTTAGGATGGAGACAATCAACAACATGATAGAATTTCAAGTTTTAAATGCTATGAAGTAAAACCAAGGGAGGTAAAGGGAAGAATAATAGAGGCCGTTACCCTGTGTGGCTTTGGGTAGAGAGACATAGTCATGTTACCCTGCATGGCCTTGGGTAGAGAGACATAGTCATGTGACTGTCTTTGGGGAGGCGGAGCAAAGATGGGAACAGAAAACACAAAAGCCCACCCCAGATGTGGTCTTGGTGTGCAGAGAGAAAAGAAGAGGAAACAAACATGGCCAAAGGTCTTCAGAACAACTGCAGGAGCATAGAGGATTGTAAGGTGCAATGAATGGCTTCTCCCAAGGAGTGTATAGTCCAGCTATGAAGTGCAGTTTAAAAATGTGCAACTCTAGGAGGAGATTTTAAATGTCTGTTTTTCCTACATGAGGTTTTCAGGAGAAGGTTTGAAAATGGACCCTCCAAAAAGTAAGAGAGAAAGGGAACTTTTAGATAAATTTTGGGAATTGCATACCATGTCCTTATCTTGCAGATACACAACACACACACACACACACACACACACACACACACACACACACACACGCACTTCTAAGAAGTTCACCCATAAAGACATACCTAACTCCTTAGCTTTGTTTATTCTCCGAACTGTTTTATCATGAAGGTCTTTTGTCCCTTTAAGTGTGTTTAATCCTGAGAAATAAGAGTGGGGCAATCTATTTTATAAATTGATGACTCTGTCTTCAGATGATCTTAAATCTTGGGGATTTGTTTCTCCAGTTTCCTCTAGACATTTTCCTTCTTTGTTCACAAAAAGCATTGAATGCTGTGTATTCAGTTTGCACAAATTGCATAGAATAAGAGGATATTAGGAGCTTGCAAATTTTATCTTTAACGTCAAACAACTGATAGTTTTTATTTTGAAGTACTTCCCAAATTTTTAACATTCCAGCTCGAAGGACCAACATCACTAGAGATGAGAAATGTATAGTCTTATGAGGTCCCAGCTCAATTGTTTGTGTAGCTCTTCTAAAGTTCAGTCTGATTTATGGCCCATTTGAAATATAATAGTTTTAACAAGTCTATCATAATGACATTGTTAAATGCCAAATAAATTCCACTGTGGGTATCAGATGAGAAATATACTGTCAATCAATGATATTTTCCAAAACACCAAAAAGTGGAATTCACATGAAATTTTATGTGCATCAGAACAGAATAATTTATGGTTCTTGCAAGGGGAACTTAAACACCGATGTATGCATATTTATGGAATAAAAATCCCAGGCTTGGCCTGCTGCCCCAAATGCTGCTTCTGAAATCCTCAGTGCAGTCCACCTGTTCTGACTTCCATCAGACCTTCTGTGACTGCAGAGTGGGCCAAGGAGTGTGGATGCCGCCGTCCCTCCCATGGAGTATCCAGAAACCAGTCTATTCCTTGTGTCCTGCAGCAGGGGACACATGGTAGGTCACAGCAAATTAGTTGTGGAAAAGAGGAGAAGTGAGTAAGAGTGAGTTAGCCAAGCCAACGCCCTGGCCTCCCTTGTACCTATTTTCCCCCTGTAGGGCTCATGGCATTGCTTAGTGCATGGTCTTTGCACTGGACATTCTGGATGTGGCGCTTCTCTAATGATGTACATGAGCACTGGCTTCCATAGCAAGGCTGCAGGAGGGTGCTCATTCACGGAGAAGCTGGTGGGTCACCCCCAAAGTCGCGCTGTGTATGCAGTACTAAGTGAGGGGCTGGACAGAGGACGGAAGCTCATATCTCTGTACACTTTAGCTTCCTTCCCCAACGGGAACTTGTGGGAATAAATAAAGCTTTGTGAATATAGATTGTTTTATACCCAAGTTATCTCAGGCAATCATTCTTTCAAAAGGCTTAAAGACCAAGTTAATAAAAAATAATTAAGAAACTGGTTTTTGACAAATGTCTCACATTCCTGTAATTCAATTTATGGACCAGAAACTGAAAATTCCAAGTTATTTTTCCACTATTTTTCCTCCCACGCTTTTAAGTCTCATAGAATAAATCTATAGTGCATATTGATCTCCACTTTTTTTTTCTTTTTTGCAGTGCTGGGAATCAAACATAGGGCCTTGCACATGCTAACTAAACATTCCACTACTGAGTTATGTCCCCAGCCCTTGCGTCCTTTTGTGGACATCCTGTTCTTCAACTCTCAGTATAAAACAGGGCTGATCTATTTTCCCATTTCTTTCAAATTGGGGCCATGTGGCCTTTTGACTGAGATCTTTTGGAGGAAAATGTGATTTTAATCTGTGACAATTAATTGTTATCCATATCAATCTGTTCTTCTGGGGACAGTGGAGTCTTTTCTTTAGTGTCACCTTTTCCAAAAGGCCAACCTCGTCTAATTCGCCACTGAAAGAAGGACCTCTGACCCAGAAGCACCAGGGCTTCTTGCCTTACTGTCTTATTTCTCCCACGTCTATGCCTGCCACTTTCTCAATGCCTGTATTTGTATTTTTTATGAAAGAGAGAGAGAGAAAGAGAGAGAGAGAGAGATTGAGAATCTATTGAGCTATCTCTGCTCACATTCATGATTCACCTGTCTGAGATCTGAGATTAAATATCTGCTTGGGAGATTAGATGACAGAGGTTTTATCGAGCAGATTAAAGGATTATCCAAAGAATTCAGTCGTGCTTAATTTTATATACATAATTTTGTGTTACTACCCATTGGGTTCTTTTTCTGTTTCCATAATTCTATTTTGTTAGAAATTTCTCAAAGTTGGTCTACAATTGTACTGGGACATTTTTATTGTATTGATCTCTAAAATCTCTTGCAATGAACTTGAGCTTATTTGTAGGGGTTTCTGTTCCACTGCTTCCTGATTGTACAGTGAGGGAGTCGTGACTTTCAGGATGGCGTCTTTGCCCCCTTTCCCCGCAGCCTCCTCTGCAGGGGACAGGAAAAGTGATCGGATGCAGAGTTTGAGAGAAAATCTCAGGGCAGCCCTCTTGTTCTGTCTTTGCCTCTTCCCCCACCCCAGCCTTCTTTCCTTCCTCCCCTCCTTCCTCCCTCTCTTTTCTTTCTCTCTTTCTTTCTTCTTTCTATTTCTTTCTATACTGGGGAGGGTTACTGATGGCCTGTCCCCTGGACAGTGTCTTTAAACTTGGACCTATAGCAGTTTCTGCTCCTAAATTTTCCACTTTTTAAAACATTTTATGAGACTAAAAAATACATCCAGAAATTCTTTACAAAGACAAACTAGATCAGCCTTTCAGAACTAATTTAGTCGAATAACAATGATACCAGGGAAGTTTACTTAGCAACACAACAATCAGCAGGATGGAACGATTGAATCTTCTCTGCCAAAAACGGAAATTGGAGTAGTGACCCAGCCTCCATATGCAGAAACGCTGAGGGACACCCACATGTGTCCTGTGGGCTACAGTGTCCATTCACCTATTTCAGTTTCTTGCCCACCTGTGAGCACTCAGAATTGGTGAGAAGCTCTAGTTTAAACATCCTACCCTTCACAGGCCATGTGGGGAGGAATGCAGCATGCAACGATTTCTAGCTTTCAAAGCAAACATGAGACGTTGTACAGGGCGACCCCGGGAAAAAGGATGAGGGAACATAGCAGCACGGATATGGGAAGGATTGTGGGTGTTGAATACTAAGCGGACAGGAACCATCCCTGGCCTGGCCCTTAAAGGTGGCTGCTTGACTGCCAGCTGGTTGGTGCTTGCATCCTGTCCTATTCCTCACTGACTTGCAGTAGGATTGTGACTGTCTTCCTTGTGCCCTATGGAAAAGTACCAGATGACGAGTGTCCCTGGAAGTGACCTTTCCTGTGAAAGTTTGAGCTGATCTGAGAAAGTCTGAGCTTTATTAAGTTAGTATCATTTTGGAAATAGAAGCACAGTATTATCAGAAATAACAATTTTTCCCCAAGTGTTTTTACGTTTCCCACAATGACGAAGACCTGGAAGTAAGGAAAGTGCTTGCAAAGCCTTTACATTTTCTCATAAATGTTTTACATGGCTGCAGACAGAATGGCTCCTTTTCTCCTGTACTACTTTTCTTGCCCTGGATAAAGGAAGAAGACTAAAAACACCGTGGGGGAGCGATCTCTTCTGTGGTTATCCATGTGGGGAAAGCTCTCGTTTGTGACAGCAAGCCCCCCCCCAGATGAGTGTCACTTTTGTTGGAGACCAAATTCTTGTCACACTGCTTGGCTCCTCCCTGAGTGCTGGCCCGGACTCTTTCCTGTGCACCTGTGAGAATGTTCGAGGAAGTCTTTCCCGGTTGTTTCTGGACACCTTGGAGAATTCCTAACAGCTTGATTTTTCAAACATAGATGCTGGAGCCATGCCTGATTGGGAAGCATTTCTAAGGTGTTATGATCTGCTTAGTGGGCCCCGCATGCTACACAGAGAAACAAATAAAAAGTTCAGAATTTGAGCTATGCATAGGCAGAAGCCAAATATTTTGGGGGAAAAAAGCAATACAAAGTTAAATATAATAGGATGTGTGAGTAATCCGATCTTTGACTGTCTTCTCTCCTAAGTTGAAAAAAAAATCACCAGACTTTGTTGAGATGTAGAGTAAATGAGTTTACACTGACTTTTCTCTAGCTGATTTCCTTAGGGTCAACTCAACCTTAATGAAGTCATGGAAATTTGGTAGACAAATGATTCTGTGTACCTGAGAAGGCTGTGTTCTTCAAGGAAGCTGTGTTTTTGAGAAAATGGAGATAAAATCCAAGAGGAAGAAGGTGGTATCCACCTATGCCTAGAATTGTAAAATTAAACATGGTGGTCGTGAGTGGAAGGGGTTGCTAATCAGCTTCCCAGCTCCCACCTCACTTCTCCCCAGTCACACTGTTGCATTTGGATTAAGAACTGATCCCTGGCAATATGTTCCTGGGGGACCCTTAAGGGTTTGGCCCCACTGTAACTCTGCCCTGATGATCCCTGTAGCAAGTGGCTCGCAGGTAACCCTTTGACCAACAGGAGTAAATGCAGACTTTTATTTGCTTTTGTTACCAAATCAGACATGCTTTCTTCTCTAAATGATATGCTACATAGATGGGAAGCCTGGAATTTAAAATCATTTTGCAATCATGAAGAGGGAAGTCAGTTTTTATCTTCTGTAAGTAGAAGGAAGCCAGTCAAAGCATATTTTCCTGGCCACTGGGGTTAATTCAAAAGTAATACATTTTGAATCAGTGCCTTAAAGCAGAAGCCAATCATTTTTGCTCATTGTTTGGCATGTTAGACTTTTGCACTGTTTTCAAGTGACATAAGGACTGATACTGGCTGTCATGAATAGCCACTTTTGTACAGTAGAGGAAGGTACCCTGCAGTCAGATCCAGCACATGGAGGAGGCAGAGTCAGGACAACTGTGGAGAAATGGGACTGAGACCTTGATCAAACCTTTCCTGAACTTTGCCATTTCTGCAGCTTTGAATTTTGTGAGCCAGTACTTTCTGTTAGTAACAAATGAAGCAGTTGAGTTGGAAGTTCAAGTTGATTTAAATGAACTTGAATCAACATTACATCCTAAAAAGGAACTGATGTGCTATTCTGATGCATGCCATCTTATATAGAAAAATGTATATTAATTTTTAGAAGTGTTCCTAAGAGAAACATTGACTTGTAAAGGACAGAGAACAACAAAACATGCAAATTTAAATCTACACCTTCACTATGTAGGTCAAATGTCACAGTCACTTAGTTTCAACTGATTCACTGGAGAAAACACAAAAGCATATAATAAGAATCAGATGTACTACAAGTTGCATATAACTAATTGGATTCAACAAAATCTTGGAGATGTTTCTGCTTGTATTTTTGAGCAATTCAATAATTTAGTCAAAATAGAAACTGTCTTCTTTCAATTCTGAGCAACAAATGAAAAATACGCAGCACAACATAAGAAAACAATGCAATTTTGTTCCATTGAAACACACACACAAATATCAAGCAAACTACAAACATATATACACAAACAGAAAGTATTATACAGTGACACACACAAATAGTTTACCCAAACACAAAACTAAACTGTCTTACATGCTGAAATGTATGGATCGCTATACCCAAAGAAAAGGCATTTGCTGTGTCTCAGCAATTACAGTGCACTCTACAGTGACAACCCAAGTAACTGGAATATTTAGCAGTTGTTAAACTTACGATGAATAATTTAATATTTGTATGCCTTTTCCATTTTCAAAAAGGCAAAGGCTGAGGCCATTAGAGAAAATTGTTCTAGAACCAACTGAAACACTAAAGTAAAGCTAGTAGAATGTGAAAGTGCTTTGAGATTCTTTTTCCTTCCCTCATTTTAATCAAAGACTCTAAGGTAGGTAGCACAAAGGAGGGAGAAGAATGCACAAAACTGAGGAATGAAGATGAGGGAAGAGGAAAGAATAACTGAATACTATGGTATTTAGCAAATAAGTAGTGGATAATTTAGAAGATTCAGAAGGGAATGAATAATCTCTATTTCCAGGGCCTTTAAGTGCCTGTGCCATTTCTGCCATGATCATCTAATCAGTCAGCTTAGTTATGATCACAGTTAAGTCAAATGATAGAAATGACAGGCAATCACTGTATCACTGGGCTACGCCCCTTCCCTAAATCAGACATCTTTTCTTTTTTATTTGTTTGGTACTGGAGATTGAACCCACGACCTTGTGTTGCCAGGCAGCCACTTACACGGCTGAGCTAGACCCTCAGCCTTAAATCAGATATCTTAATACAAAATGTAAATCAGTTTTTTGTAACTACCAGAGCAAAACAAAAAATTGTTCTAATAATGATAATTGCAACACTTCTTTTATCCATAGCCCCATCCAGGGAAAAAGTGCTCTGCTTATGATGCCTGTTGCGTTGGTTCTCTTATTGCATACCTTCTTTATCTCAGCCCTGCACTCACAGATTATTAATCTAGATATGGACTTTTGATTCCAGAGCAGCAAAGCCATAGGCTGTCCAGCAAATTTGAGCATGACCTGGCTGTAGCAGACAAACCAGACCAATCAGATTTCCCATCTCTGGGAGTGAAATTAAGAAACACAAAAGAAACTGCCAGCTGGCAACCAAGCAGCAACTGCAAAATTGCCTCGAGGTGAATGCGAGGTATTGTAATCCAAAGCCATGTGCAGCCAGAAGTATGGAGAAGCAGGTATTTGGAGGAGGACAGAGAGAAGCCAACTGGGGAGCGTGCCAAGTTCTGTAGTCATCTTAGTCACACCAATTGCAGAACAGAGGGAAAAGTTGCAGACGTCTGCTTGCTGGCTCCCTGAAGATGCTGTGATCCCCCAATTCTGTCTGAAGTGGACTTGTGACAGCATCTGTCGCATGGCAGAATGAGTCCCCTGTGGTGTCAAGAGGATCTCAGCTTCCTGGTACCTGAGCTAATTTGTGTCTCTGTTCCTGCAAACCTGAAAAAAAAGTTGGCTGAAGTACTTGTCAATTCATTTGGGTTATTTCTGCTACATATAAGAATCAGCTGGAGAACTCGTTAGAAATGCAGTTTCCTGGGAAAGAACTCTGAGAACTCTGGTTCTGTCAGTGTGGAGAAACCCCCAGGTCTGACACAGGCATTGGAAGATCATCCTTGGTTCCTGTTTTCCCCGTACAAGGAGTTGGCCATTTCTGCCATTCTCAAACTTTTTAGCTTCAGGACCTATTTTTACTCTAAAATTTATTAAAAACTCAAAAGACTTTTCTTTATGTGCCTTAGATCTATCTCTCAGGCTTTATCACATCTGAAATTAACATTGTGAAGTTTAAAAATATTTTTTTGTAAATTCATTAAAAGTAGCAAATCATTGACATGTTTTGTTTGTTTCCCAGGGCTGCTGTAACAAAGAAGCACAGAGTGGCTGGCTTTTTTTTTTTTTTTTTTTCTTTTGGTACCAGGAGTCAAACTCAGAACCTTGTACTTGTCAGGCAGGTTCTGTGCCGCTGAGCTATGTCCCTGACACTCAAAGTGGTTGTCTTAAGCAGCATGAATTTACTATTTCCCAGCTCTGGAGGCTTCATGTCCAGCATGAAGATGCCATCAGGGTGGTGGCTTGTGAGGCCTGTGAGGACCAATCTGTTTCAGACGTCTTTCCCTAAGACTGGCACCAGCACCATTATTCTTGTCTTACTATTGCACAGGACCCATCAAACAAACCATGCCTTTCAGCTTTCACAAGTGCTCACCTGTGTGGATTGCTGTATGCCTGGCCAGCTTCTAATTACCCTTCATGATGCACCAGACACCTTCCCTGACTTTAAGAGGTACGTTTCATCACCTAAGGTTATTTTACTCTCTATTGTGCTCTGGAGACCTTTTCTGTTTCCTAGTGGTTTAGAGAGGGACAGTTTTATTTCCTACTTCCACTGTGTTGTCAGGGGCAGGAGTTGTGTGCTCAGTTATTCCTATCTATGTGGGCAGAAAGAAAAATAGCACCTCAGATGAGGTTATTTTAGTCATCATATAGAATGATGGATGACACTGTTTGGTTCCCAGGGGAGAAATTTAAGTCCAGTTCAAGTTAAATGATGAGTGGATATTGGTTGATGGAAAGGTCCAAGAACTGGAAGAACAGCTGACCCACAGCCTCAGGCTTAGGGAAACCAGGAATGCCCAGGGAACTGCTTGCTTGGACTTGAACCTGAAGGTTTCAGGACTCCACATCTCATCTCTGCGTCACTATGGGCCTGTTTTCTCCATGGAGCTAGAACCCTGCTGCAGCTGGTGTCACCAACACTTTCATTTCCAAGGAAGGAACTTTCCTCCTAGTGCTGTTTGAGCAGCTAAGAACCTCAGAGGGCCTTATTTTAGAGTACTTGCCCAAATGCTGGACAAGTGAACATACTCAAAAGGGTGAAAGACTAGACTTAGCTCTGCTTAGGTCATAGGCTCACCTTTGAGATAGTTACTGTGGACAAGGAGGAGATTCATGAAAGAAGACAGCAGAAACTATTTGGCCATAACTACTACACCTGAGGAATAAGAGAATGAGGAGAAGCAGATTCCTCAAAGGCAGCAGGTGCTGTTTGCAGAAAAGGCAGGGAGGGGGAAGACCATCGTAGATAGATTAATCATTAAATGTCTCCTATGATAAATGTCTGCTCTGTCTTTACAAAAATCCTTGTGAAGACATTTGAAAATACCATGTTAGCCCAGCCATGGCCAATTTAATCATGTTGTATGCTTTGGAGTAGTGACATCAATTAGTGTCTGTGGCTGAATGAACTTAGTTATTTAATAATTGCATTTTAATATTTCAGGTTACATGCTTTCCTGGTATTGCAAATCAGTACTTTACAAGGAACTGTTTTGTTATTATTTTCCTATGGTGAATGATATGATGAAATTACACGGTGCCACTGGATTTTACACAGAATTGGCATCTGCATTTGTTTCTATCAGTTTCCCCAGGGTTAGTCTGAACCTGTTATATGATGTGATCTTTCAGGGGAAGCTACTGACTTTCAAATTTAAGAAGCCTGGATATGTGATGCAGAGCTACTGTGCAACTCCGGCACTCGATCCTCTAATTTTCTTTACCCACACAGGGCTTGGCACAATGGGTATCAGTAATGATAGCTACAAAGCAGAGCCAATGTCTAACTGCCTCATATAACATACACCAATCTCATACGAATGAATCTTACACTCCAATTTCACCTGACACATGTTAGAGAGGTCTTTCTTGGACCTCAGTGAACATTAGATTTCCTGTATCTATTCCTGCCCTGTTTTTCTTTCATAATACTTATAACGATTTACAATTACATACAGGAGCATTTGTTTGATTAATGTCTTCTCTGCCTATAGTCTCAAGAAAGAAGTTACCATGTTATCGTTCATTGTTGGGACGTCGATATTGGGTGCTCAAAAACTTATGTTCAGTGACTGAATGAGCAAAATAGAGTGTCTTTTTTTAAGGGCATAGTCTTTAAGAAAATAAAATATGCCTCATGTGTAACAGGTAATTCTAAGAAAGGGAGGATGGACAAATGAAAAAGGAAATGGCAGAGAGCCAGAGTACAGCCAACAGAGGTTTTATTCTTTAAATATTCTCCAAACATGGCCTCTGCCCCGTGCTGCTCTGGAACAGAGTCTGAATGCGAAGTGCACATGTTTTATATTTGAATACTCGGAAGAAGAGACATCTGGCTTCCCACCGTGAGCATGGTAGGGTGGGTGGTGGTGACTAAACGCTGCTCCCCTGGAGTGCTCTTTATTTCCTCCCTTTCCAGACCAAAGAGAGGACTCACAGAGGCCAGACACTCTGCTGCCCAAAGCTCTCCTTCTCTGCTGACCCCTCCAAGAAAAGGGAGAGAGCACGGAAGCAGAAATCCTTTGCACAGAATGCATCTTGTTTCCCTTGAATGCTAGCATGTGTTTTTCACTTAGATTGGAATAATTTTTTTTCCGAAGGAAACAGAAAAGCCATATTTGTTTTCCAACACTTCACCATCAACATCAAAGTGTTTACTGAGGTCTCATCTGTGGGGTAGATTTTGCTACTTGTATTCTGGTTCCTGCCCCAACACTAATTAACCATGTAACGTGGACGTGTCACTTTGTTTCACATCACTTTTGACTTTAACTTCCTTACTTGTGAAAAAAAATTTTTTTTTTAAAAAGGCTGCAACGGATTAAAGTCTTTCCAGGTCTAACAAATAAGAAGACAAGCAGGAATCCTATCTGGTCTTTGAGATCATCCTATCTCTCAAATAAAACAAGGCATTGCTCTAGGAAACTTGTTCATTTGTTCACTTATTCATTCATTCTACATAAGAATGCAGGACTGGGGCTGGGGATTTAGCTCAGTGGCATAAGCGCCTGCCTGGCAAGCGTGAGGTCATGAGTTCGATCCCCAGTACCAAAAAAAAAAGAGTGCAGGACTTCCCTGCATAGCCTCCCATTATTCTGGATGTCAGCACACACTCTGCAGCCTGAGCTCCAATTGTGGCTTTGCCATGTCCTTAATTTTGGAAAAGTTGCTTAAAGTTTCTGTGCCTTCTTATAAATAAAAAGAAATAACAACACTAGTAAGTAAGGTGACTGATGGGAGGATTAAGTGGTAAACTGTATAAGATGCTACGAATATGTAATGCACATTCAATAAATACTAGCTATTATTAATTATTGAGAATATATTTGTGCCAGGAATACTAGTAGGTGTTGGGGATATAATAATAATAAATAATTGGGTCAGTTAGGCTCTACTGAATATAATCAAGTCTATCAGTTAATCAATTAGTAAAATAATTAATTTTCAGGGCTAGTGATTGAACAAAGGGCTGTAAGCATCCTAGGCAAGTGTTCTACCACTGAACTACATCCCTGGCCTTTATTTTATTTTATTTTATTTTTGAGACAAAGTCTCACTGGACTGCACAAATTGGCCTCAAACTTGTAATCCTTTTGCCTCAGTCTTCTAAATAACTTGTACTATAGGCATGTGCTACCATGCCAGTTAAATCAGTGATTATTTTATTTTAAAAGGAATAAAACAGAACAATAAAATGAAACAAAACAAAACAGTAAGAATCCAATATTGGACTTCAAAAAAAACCCCAGTTGTTACCATATGGCATATTATTATTGTCTAAATAGTTGTTCAGACTATCAGTCTTAGGTTTGCAAAGTCAAGTGTAACATTGTTTCTTTACTTCAGTTGTTATCATCTCAGCCTGTGTTCCTCTGAATCAGCTGGTTGCTTATGGCATGGGGAGGAGAAGTGTTCTTCTTTTCTCCCTTTCCATGATCCTACTGGCTCATAGGGTGGTGGTGGGGGTGCAACTTCTTTCCTCATTCTCCTCCAGCCAGTGCAGCCTCCACTGGCTCTTGGGAGACAGTGAAGAAGCAGAGTTTTAAATATAAGACAATTTATTTGAAGATGAGGGAAAAGGGAAAGAGCGAGACTACTCAGGATAAGTAGGGAGTATTCAAAAGGGAACTACTCTGAATCAGTGGTTCTTAAACCTCACTACTCATTAGAATCACCAGCGGGTCTTATATAATTCCTTTTTGTATCACCCTCTGGGAATTGGGGCTGAGGAACCAGCATGAATGCTAATGCTCTGGTAACTATGATGACAGTCCTTCATTTGTGTTTTAGATGCATTTTCCATTGCTGAGAAAAAAATACTTGACATTTAAAGTTAGAGAAGGAAAATTTTATTTGGCTTGCAGTTTGTAGTTGGCTGACTCCAAGGCAGGGTGGCTTGGTAGAGGGCGTCACAGTTCATGGTGCCCACAAAATAGCAACAGCAACAAGGAATTTATATAAATTTTTTTTTAATTTTTAATTTTAAAGAGAATAAAACCAAGCAAAACAAAACAGAACAAAGCCAATGAAAACAAACTAGGGTAAGTGACACAGGATTTAAAAACAATACTAAATCAATGAGAGGGCTCTCTTCTTGGTGACTTCTTGTTCTCTTCCCTCACAGTCCAAGGACGACGCTGACTCATGGGAAAAGGTCAGCAATAAGGAATTTTAACAGCATCTTTCTGCCTTTATATTGCATGCAAGTTACTCAGCGTAGGGTGGGTGTAGCACTCATACTCCCTTAATCTTAGCCAGAACTATACCAAACTAATCAGTGGACTGATTTACTAATCAGACATCCTTAATACCAGCATCACACACTCTCGATTTAACCATCTCTGAAAAAGCCCTATGGCCAAATGAGGCTTTGGGAGACATCTAGACAAAAACCATAACAATCTGTGACGCCAATAGTCTTACATCTCCCGCCAGGATTCACAGAACTGAGGCCCATTGACTAGTAATTGATAAGGAAGATAAAGCTTCAGAGCCATCTTAGTTCTTGATATACTCTATCTAACCAGGAGTTTATAGATGTACAATGGTACAAGTGCTGGTTAAAAGGCACTCTAAATGTATATTCAGCCAAATATACAATGTGAAAGATTCTAGAACAATCAAATTTCTTTCACAAATAAGTAGCGTGGAGCAAAAATTTGTGGATCCAGTTTAGTAAGGGAATTTAGAGACCTGTATGAATAAACTTACAAGCATGCCACTAAAATGAAATGCATGAACCTTGCTTGGATTATTATTATTCAAACAAACATGCTATGAAACAAACTTTTAAAAATGGGAAAAAGTGAACTGGGTATTAGATGATATTGTTTACTTTGGAGGTATAATAATGGGGGGTTTTTTGGTTTGTTTATTAAAAAAATACCTTTCTTGGTTGGAAATAATACTGACACACTCAGAAAGTAAAAGATCTAGATCAATAGTCCTTAAAAATCAAATTCATGCCTGGGTGTGGTGGTGCGTGCCTGTAATCCCAGGACACTG
Organism: Hydrochoerus hydrochaeris; assembly: GCA_004027455.1. Lineage (NCBI taxonomy): Eukaryota > Metazoa > Chordata > Mammalia > Rodentia > Hydrochaeridae > Hydrochoerus > Hydrochoerus hydrochaeris. The sequence goes on along the minus strand of PVLA01004526.1, from coordinate 157,600 downwards.
TGAAACTAGTGCAGGAAGACTGCAAGTCTGAGCTCAGCCTGGGCAACTTGCTGACTGGGAAACTGTTCCAAATTCAAACCTTTTGAAAGTGCTGGAGCAGCAGCGCAGTACAAACATCCTGCCTTGGAAGTCGCCTGGTCTACAGTACGGTGTCAAGGCAATGGTAAGTCGCCTCCTGTGCAGCCTATGAGTGAGTAATCTGAGAGAAACAAAGAATACCAGCACAGCAATGTAGAAACCTGACTGTATTCCTGGAGTCTCATAGGAGGAGGAGTGAACTGGCCAAGCCCTCCACATGTCACATAGCCACTAGACTTGACAATTATGAAGTCACTGGTGACTTTAACTTGGTGGAGATGTCATAAGGAAGAAGCAGCTCTGTGATAGTGGATTGGAGGATACACGTGAACTGGAGAAGTGGATTCTCTAGAAACCCTTTGCATTGATTGACCCCACCTGAGAATTTGTTAGAAGGTTAGACTCTTACTGCCTGCTCTGGACACACACAATCATAAACTCATTTGAACAAGGTGCTCAAACTTTTGCATAAATTGAAGTTTGAGAAGCGCTGGATTAAACTGTAGGCCAGCAGCAGTGAACCTAATGGTACACCTGCCTCAGTAGGCTGCTTGTTACCATTGAAAGCCTTAAAAGATTTGCCATCACTGCTCTGGGTCATTTTTTCTAAGAAACTACCTGAGAATAGAGTGACAGAAGATTACAAGGTAGTCAAGGAGAAGCAGAAGAAAATTTTGCTCTTAAAAGTGAGGCACTTTATTCCACTGACAGTCTGTAAGGAAGAAATGAGATGAAAAGGGAACATTGAAAGCAAAACAACAAGAAAGACTAACCAATGGACCGAGACATAGGAGTGAGTGAAAGTAAAACCTTGGACAGAGAAATTGGCCTTGTGTGAAAACAGGGGCATTTCTTTTGGGCTGAGAAATAGAAAGCAGGTTGTATAGAAAGAGATTTTTAGGTAGATAGTAGGGGATGAAAGGCGATGTGCCTCAGAGCTTCGTCTTTTTGTCCTCTATGAAACTGGAGGTGTGGGCACTGCTGAAAGGAGCGGAGGGGAGGGGGCTAAAGCAAAAGCTGTGAGGAGACACCAGGAAAGCAGGAAGGAAGGAAGGAAGGAAGGAAGGAAGGGAGAGGGAGGGAGGGAAGGAGAGGGAGAGGGAAGGACTGCGGAAGTGGAGCACTCAACAAGAGCCTCGATGCCTACAGAGCCCAGGGGTGGACATGCTAGAGTTGAAAATACCAGCGTGGAGCAGCTTTGGACAATGCCATAGTCCGAGCAGGACACCACTGATGAAATTCTAGAGATTTTAGAATTTGAGCAGAATTTTTCAGAGTGCCAGTGTGGATGTTTGGGTATCCATGGTGATGGTAGGGTAGATACAAAAGGTGGGGAACTAGACTCAGATTCCAAAGTTCACCAAGGGATGTTTGTGGTGACTTCCAGAAGAATGGGATAGAAAACGAAATAGCAAGACAGCCCTTTAAAAAAGCAAGGATTTTGTGTGAGAGTAGAAAAGTAATGACTTAAAGGTGACAATGAAGAGAGCTGTGCTTTGAATGCTCCTTCCAGAACACACCTTGAAAGGATTCCGCTCTCACAGTGGACCAATGTCATCATGGTAGGCGTGGGTTAGTTGGTCCAACAGTGAACTTACTATAATTTCGGGTTCCTCTCACCCTCTCTTCGACTTGTGCTAACTCTTTGGTCGTCTGCCACAGGATGGCACAGAGTGATGGCCCTCATCAGATACCCTGCAACACACTTCAGACCTGCTGGTCTCCAGGACCCTGAGCCAGGAAACCTCTATAATGTGTAATTTACTCGGTTTGTGGTACTCTGTTGCAGCAGCAGAAAATGGACTAATTCAGGAAGCCAGCAGAATGAGCCCAGTGACTCTGGGACTGGCCGTGACAAGGAGAGGGGTGCCAGGTGAGCACCAGCCTGGACCACAGGCCCTGCTGCTCTTAGGCTGCTGGTGCCTGCTGGAGCTTGTGAGGCCTGCAAGTCACCCTAGTGCCACTCCCTTGCCCACTACCTGTTCCTCCCATTGCCACCTCATGTACTGGGTCACGCTGGCAGCCTCCACGGGAAGAAAGCTGGCCTCAACCATCCTGCCTCTGCATCCAGCACACAGGCTGGGGCTGGCCAATGTGGGGAACCCTCATAAGGGAGAGGTGTCAGCAGATGTTGACTGTTCATTGTCTTCTCTTTCTGCTGGTAAGTTTTGTAGACTGGAAAGTAGAGTTTATGTGGCTAGAGAAATGTGAGGAGTAGGGGAGCAAGAGAGGAGACTCTTTTCAGAAGAGCCAGGAGACATGGCCCAAAGTCCTTTAGAGATGATATTTGGCAGCCTGGAGACTTTAGACCTGGAGGGTTAGCTTCATGTTAGGAGATAGCTGTGTGTGTAGACTGCCAGCTACGAAGTGGGGAACCAGGAGACGAGCTGGAATTTGATCATTCTAAAGAATGATTAAAAAGATGCAAATGCTCAGGGCTACCTGAAATAGAGTCACATCTGGGCCAGAGAAATAGATGGAAGATGCTTTCAAATCATCCATGTGTGGGACTAAAAACAAAATCATGATAAGACAGCATTGTGGGGGAAAGTAAGGCAGGTAGAAAAGTTAGTTCCTGTAAAGCTGAGATTCAAGTTGGACAATTACCTTAGAATCTCATTAGTTTCTTTTTTCAATTATTCTTTTTGTTGTTGTTTGTTTGTTTTGTTTTTGGTACCAGGAATTGAACTCAGCACTGGCCAGGCAGGCACTTATGCCTCTGAGCTATATCCTCAGCCCTCAATTACTCTTATGGCTGTTTTTCTTTGGATAGTTCCTACTGAGCTGAAATAGGAACTCAAGCTAAAGTTTCATACCAGTTGATTCATCAGGAACCAAATACTAAAACAGGACTATTAATATTTTCATCATAGAACATAACTTATATTTTGTATTCATCAACTCTTCCTGTTTACATCTGTTCTAGAAATTCCACTGGATGCTGAGCTGTTTTAAAACCAACTCTGAAAATGTGTATTTGTCAATTCTCTCTCTGTCTCTCTCTCTCTCATCATAGATTAGAAACAACAGCAGAGGTGAGAAGGGCAAGAAGAGAACCGGGCGTGCTTGTAACTAAGAGCTTGCTAATGCACAGAAATCTGAATTGGCCCACTGTTTAACTGCAGCTTGATGGACTTACTTTTGGGTGATATTGTTTTATTAACTATGCCTTTGGTTTGGAAAATATAAATCACTTATTAATATATGTGCTTGTAATGTCAGTTTTGTTAGTGTCTTCCTCCATTTGGACTCTGTAAGAAAGCACTATAGCCTAAGTGGTTTCCAAATGACAAGAATTTATTTTTCATAGCTCTGAAGGGTGGGAATCCAAGGCGAAGGTGTGGGTAGATGTGCAGTGTGTTTTGGGTGTACGTCCTGGTTCAGAGGTAATGCCTTTTTACTCTATGTCCTCTCTTGGCAGCGGAGATGAACTCTGGTGTCTTCTTTTAGGGACATTAATCCAATCCATGGAAGCTTCACTCTCATGACTTAATAATTTCCAAAGGCCCCACCTGATAACGACATCACAAGGAGACTAAGTTTTAACATAAGTATGGGGTGGGGATACACAGGTATCCAGTGCATGACAATTAGTTACAAACCTAAGGCTGCCTTAGATTCTTTTGAAAATGGGGAAGAAATACATTTAATTCCAGTGTGTGAGCCTAAGTAAAATATCTTTGGCCAATGCACTGTAGGAACAAGGGTACAGAGTAAGGAATAGAATACGATTGTTACTAGCCTCTGGCACGCAATGGCCTTGGTTCAAGCCCCAACTTCCTGAGTACAGAGAAGGAGTTCAGCGCGATTGTTTACTCTGAGATTGCTCTTCACAGAGATCTGCAGCGCTCACAGTTAGGAAAATCACTTTTCTGGTTAGCACTGCAACGAGGAAATCTGGAAGAACTTTGGGAAGGAAATGAGACAAAGCTATTTCTAGATACAAGAGTCAGAAAATTATTGTGGGAAGAAGAAAGAAGGACCTAAAATTGATAGTAATCAAAGTGCAGGGCAGTGAGGGGTAAATGTATGTCTGAAAATTATGATGCATAGGAGGAGCAGGGGTAGGAAGTGGAAGGCCTGGTTGTAAGACCTGTCAACTGGGCTCAGCAGGTCGCCTTCCTGTGGGCATCTTAAGTCAAGCAGGGACAGCATTTCCTCTCTGACTCATGAGGTAAATGTATGAATCAGATGAAAAGTGATGGGTGTACAGAGGTATATTGTGAGCGTAAAGAGAAATAAACGTATGAGTGCAAGATCCATTTTCGCGTGTTTCAGAAACCTTTTTTTCTTCTGCTCTATCGGCACAGATTAGGAGAGACACATGATGTAGAAACCAATTATTCGGTGTTTGATGGAGGTCACTGAGGCCAGATGGGGTGGCAAAGGGAAGAGGTAAGGGCTGAGGCCGAGGCTGAACATCCCGGATGTGGAAACACACCAGAGGGCTTCCTCCTGCAGGGTCTGCTTCTGCCTCTATAAAATGATGGCTCTCTGCTCTAGCTAGCATACAGGGTGATTTCAAGAACCAAATAGATGATGAAAGATGCAAAATAAATGTGTTATGCAGATCACTCATTGATAGTTTTATTCATTTCAATTGCAGATTTTGTGAAAAATAGGTGAGGTAAAGTGTGAAAACTTCTGGTCTCCCCATAGGATCCTGTATACCACCCTGCTCATCTGAGTTTTAGAAATCTGGGACAACACTGATGAAATAAGATGGAGTCAGTAAAAAGACACATGCATAGGCATGCAAATACTCAGGGAAAACAAACATAACAACTACGAAAAGTACACCAATATACCAGTAGTGCTTGTTTCTGATGTTGGGATATTTAGGTTTTATTTTTTTTAACTTTTCTGAACCCTTTGAATTTTCAAAAAGTAATTTATAATAAGCATGTGTTGTCATTTAATAAAGAAAACAGCTTTTTTTTAAACCAGTAAGATAGATAATGCATGTTAAGTTTCCGCCAACAGGGCCAGATGAATCTGGAATAAGATGCTTCAGAAATTCTAGTGCATCTGAATGTAAACGCTGCAGATACAAATCACAGAAGGACCCAGTTCCAAAGCTCTGCCAACCACGTTCAAAGGAAACAAGGAAAACCCTGCAAACATCCTCAAACCTAGGCCTTGAAGTAGTTTTAGGTGAACCTTGATCCCTAAGCTCTGGACGAATGCTGTGACTACTTCTATTTCCTTCAGGACAAACAATTACCGTGTAAGTGGCTCTTGTCCTGTGTAGGATCAGAACCATGTGAAGGATTTAAAACATCACTGAGATGACATGTTATGGAGCAGCTGGCTGGCTGGAGGGGTCCCATAAATGTCACGAGACAAGTCATACCAATAGAGAAAGCAGGAGACAAAAATAATAACAATAATTCTTTGCATTCACACGGCATCTTTCATCTGAAAAGCTCAAAGTATTTTACAGATGTTATATCCATTAAAATGTATGTGGCAAGCATTATTCTCCCTGGATTACAGATGGGTAGGGGACTCTAATCCTGTCACTCAGAGTAAAACTGGAATAAACATATAATTATCTTTGAGAGGAAATCTTTCTAATGTAACCCTCTCCTTCTGCAGTTTCCTATTGCTTCTGAGTGAGTAGCACAGGTCACATCCTTGGGCCTGCAATATCTGCTGCAGGTATCCAGACCCTGAAATGAGATCACCTCCCAATCTTTTTTTCCAGACGAAACATATTTAACTTTTCAAGTCTTTCTTCAAAGCCCGAACTTCCTCTTTCTTATTTCCCTACAACCGGGAGGTGGTTTTCAAGTTGAGTAACTAAAACCAGGTCTTGATGCCACAAACCAAACTGATCGGTGGCTTTACCTGAATAAACTGACAGCCTTGAGGTTAGATTTGATCTTGTAGTAGGACTTCCATGAAGACACACATTGGTTCTTGTGTTGGTATTGTTTTTCTAAGGCAATGACTTCTGTCCCTTTTCTCTTTTTCAGAATTTTTTTTGTTCTTTTTGTCTTTGGTTTGGAATTATTATTATTATTATCATTATTATTTGCAGTGCTGAAAATCAAACCCAGGACCTTGTGCATGATGTATAAGTACTCCATCTTGCAAAGTAAATTATAAGTAACTGCTCCAAAAAATGCAAAGTAATTGACAGTATTGAACAGAAAATAAAAACAAGAACCACAACAATAGAACCTTTTAATCTCAGGAGCCTAACATAGAAACTATTACTATTATTACATAAGCCATTTTATCTTTCTTCATATTAACCTCTAAACATGGTCAAGATAATACTATACATGTCATTTTTTATTCTCTAAATTGCATTCTGCTTTTAAGATTATATTATAGTGTTTTTCCCCCACTGCGTCTTGGAAAATAAGCATGACTTTTACTATATAATTTAAGATTCTAAATTTGTACTATAATTTTCTCAGTCACATTGTTAGAAGCTATTAAAATTGCCTTCCATTTTTCTATAACTGTAAAATATTGTTTGTTGAACATCTTTGCACTTAAAGCTTCTTTTATACTTTAGGTATTTTCCTAGGAACTTAAAAATTGTTAAATACCTATTTCTAACATGACTGATGCTAATTACAGTGCCAGGATAGCAATACGGTGACAATGTCAGTTACACTCTATTCTGTGTAAGACCGAATTTCATTACTTTTCAAATTAGTGAAATATATTGGTTCGAATTTTCATTCAAATTTTCTTATTATTTATAATTGACTTTTGTACTTTTTTGTTTTGTTTTTTTAGATAGACTAACTTTACTCTCTTTCTTTTTGTGGAATTACACATTAAATGATAGGTGGTATATAAATCTAAACTAAGTTTTTAAAAATAAAGTCTTAAACTCATAAGACTTTTTACATGATGTAGATTCAGAATGCTGCTTCATTATTTAGAATGTTTTTTGAGGCAGATGAGAAATATTACCACTTTATTTTAAAGATGAGGAAGGTAAAAAAAAAATAGCATTTGGTGTCTTGACTAAGACCAACTGCTGTGTGATGGTCAATGACATTGATCATACTTCCTGTCTAGAACTCACTATATTCTCACAAACAGTGCCTTAGGCTTCGGCTTAGCCTCATTCAAATTCTAAGGCATTATTGTTTTTCTCTTTGTGTTCTGAATCCACGTATGATTATTTATCTTATGCTTATAGAGCAGTAAAAAAAAGAATCAGTTAAGCCAGTTGTTTGGCAATACCTAGGGGAGAACAAGGCTCTTGTGAATTTAATCTGTTCTTAGAACTAAAATGCTTTTCATACATGTCAAAGAGCCTCACTAGTTTGTACACGCAGATGCTGCCTCAGACAGGCTGTCATTAGTGACATATTTAACATGTGAATCTAGTGCTGATCTCTAGGAGGGAGAACTTATTTGCGATAGAGCTCTTTGAGAAACCTGGCCATGAACTATAACTTTTTAATGTTTCCCCCTGCTGACAGAATTTTATCTCCTTTTTCCAATTTTCAAAACTGTGCTTTTTCTAACTTCTGTGTTATGTTGTCCTAGCTTGTGAATTTCAGGTGGATTCTCTCTTTTGTCATCACCTGCACGGATAAACTTGAAAGCTATCACTTCACCTTGTTAGATTTCCTCTTGTGGGATTCAGGTATACAGGTGTCTGGCTTTAAAGTTAAAGCACTGAACCGATCTTCTTAAGCCATTAAAGATTCTTTTTCAGGGTAAAATACGCTTTAAGAGCATAGCAGGAGGGAATTGGTGTTTGTCTGAAGGTAGCTCAGTAAAATTTTGGGAAACCAAATTTTGGAAAAGCCAGTTTGCTGTGTTATGTATTTCCCTGCAATGTCTCCTTCCCATTGCCGCTCTGCCTCGATCATGTTTCTGTGGAGAGAAATGGAGGAGAAAGCAATTTCAGGACATACTTGTCTTGCAGCTTGAAAAAAATTGGACTTGGATTCATTAGTGGGAATGATGCTGCTGATTATTAAACAATGAAACCTTTTCAAGTGGGAGATAAAGCAATAGGAAATGGCAATGGAGATAAAGCAATGGAGAGAGGCGGAATGCAGACAGTAAAACAGCATGGAGTGACTCTGATAAGATCTTGGGGAATCTGAAACAAATCGGGTTCAGATTTGCTCTGCCCCTCCACCAGGTACCTCCTTCTCTTCTCTGCCCACAGCTTAGGTCTGGTACTGTACAGTCACTTCTGTTGTGAACTAGATCTGGTCCAAGCCTTCCCTCTTTTTCCGTAGCTTGCTTATCACCAGAGCTCAGGTGCTGGCTTTGCCTCCCTGCTCCAGACACCTTCGGTTGCTGGGAATCTAAGGCTGCTCTTGCGCACCCTGCTTTGACCACCTGAGAGTAATTAAGCAGCCTCTCCTACCTACAGCTGAACGGACAGGTTCCAAAATTGTATTTTCCTGGAACATCTTGCTGGGCTGGAATGTTTTGGCAGTGGAGAAGCCACTGCTCAACACCTGAACCAATCAGTCTGTTTTTCCTGAAATGTAGGGCATGTTCACCTCCTGGCACATGCTCTGGAAAATGGCAGATTGAATTGTCTGGCTTAAGCAAACCACGGTGAGATCACAGCAATCACGGAGGAGCACCAAGTTACAGGTTGTGGAGAATCTAGTTATAGTGATTGATTGGTAGCCTAATTATACAAGTGGGACAGATGAAAAAACCCAGAGAAAGGAAAGACAAGTGGACATATCCAAAAGCATTTAGAAAAGGAAGTCTCCCCATGAAGTAGGTTTTCTTGAAGAAAATAGGTTTCCAAAACCTATTTCTTGAAGAACTCTCTTCAAGAAGAGAGTTCTTGAAATAGGAAATAGTTGTTACTCGGTGCCCATACCTTATCCTTTTGTGGGAAAATAAGCAAACTCAAGATTTGGACTTGTGGTCCATGCTTTTATTATCTTTTTCTACCGCTATTACTATTTGCCATCTCTTTTTCTTACAAAAGCCAGTATGTCTAAGTAAATTTGTGGGGCATCAAAGAAAAAAAAGTGGGCAGGCTTAATTTTAAACAAATGTTTAAAAAGTACTTAACCAGGTGAACCTTTGAAAGTTTTTCTCCCATTCTCAGATCTAAACATAATATTTTTGGAGAAAATATACAAGTAAGAAGCATTAGGAAGACAAATGTATCAGGAATGGAGGGGATTGTGTTTTTGCTTTACTGCCCCCTCCTCAGTGACTGAATTGGCTGCTTACTTTTTTCTTATAAGATGGGAAACTGTTCTTGAATGTCTCAAAGAATCACTGTGATAAAAACACTAAATGTATTCTGGGGTTGGTCCTTCATTCCCTCCCTGCCTGGGAAGAAGACTCTGCTTGTCAGCCCATAGAGCCATCTGTACCAGAGGATCCTGGAGCCACCACCTGCATTCACTTTAGTACCCCAAGTCTTAGTATGATGGCTGGAAACATTACACATGCCAGTCAAGCCTTTTTGAATGCCATGTAGAGATACATGCTTCATCAGTAAGCAGGTAAACAAACATAAGGAAACCAGAGAGTGAGATAAACTGTGATCCAGCCTTATTCAATTCATCGAAGTATGTTTTCTTTTTGTCTAATGCCAGTGCATGCTCTTCTCCTGGCTCTCTTCCCATGAAAAGACCTTTGCCCTGAATCAACAGAGTGGCCAGAACAATCAAACCTGGTCTGCTGAACATTAAGAGTTTATTTATGTTTTCCTTTTATCCTTGTCTGAAAAGAAAACCCGTGTCATTAGAAGTTTTGTGTTCTTGACAATGTAACATTTAGGAGATATAATAAATATTTAAAAATTGATATAACCTAGGATGAAATTTTAGATTGAATTTAAATACGACTTTGGCTTGGGATAGAAATAGAGAGGTAAATATTTAGAATGAATGATCAGATTTCTCCCACTGCAGAAAGGCTTATCAGGTGCAGCTCCAAGAAGGCAGAGACAATGAAGACACTAGTTCATCTATGAAAGCCATTTAGATTCTTTCCTGTTGGTTGAAGTAATAAGCATAAGGTCATTGATTCATTTGATGCCAACATAGACTGTATGCAGTGCACGAAGTAACAAATACAACAGTGTGTTTTACACCAAGGAAATACAACAGTAGTGCTTCATTGCTATTGGGAATATACCTTTACGATTGAGCATGTTCCTTTAGTTGCTAATATTATGAATGTGCTTATTTCAAGAGACAGTTTTAAAACACAGTTACATTTTATTACTTTCTTTAAAAGACTCCTCACAAATCTTGTATCATCGAGGGTGTACTGGTGCAATCTTTTATTGAGTGCAGCCTTGTCCTATTTATGACCCATAACTGAAGCATCAGCCTATAAATGCAACTTCTCAAAAGCAGTGGAGAGGTAACTAGTTCTCTTGACGGGGAGGCATTTAACACACTTATTGCTCTACTCTGAAAATGTTTCTGTTGCCAAGAGTAGATAGGCAGTAAAGCTTCCCGTGGACCCTGCTTTTGCGGGAAAAGCACGGAATGTTTTAGAGAAGGTGGCCTTAATTGGTGTGAAACATCTTGAAATACTGAAGTTCTAATGCACTTGAAAAAGGCCCTGGAGAATCAAAGGAAGAATAAAATGAGGTAATGGTCTTTAAAAGATAAAATAAAAAACAGAATGCAAAAGAAAAAAAAGCTTTAATTCATTTCAGAAAGAGATGTCAACTCTCAGTGTGCGTGGATAAAGTTGCCAGATAATCTTTCTCAATTCCAAATCAATTTTTAGGTGGGAAGCTAGGGGCAGAATTTTTAGCAGACCAAACAATCAGTGCCATCTAGTGGTTCTGTGAGATATGGGACAGTTCAGAAAGTACAGGAGAATTTAAACAAGACAATCGGGTTCCTAGAGAAGACTGGTTTAAATTTTTATCTCCGTGTATTCACAAAGTAAGGGAATTGAAGGACGCAGCACTTTTAAATAGATTCGATAATAAGCCCTAAGGAGAATAGTGGAGCCCCAAAAGTTCCCATGTAGGAAACAAACCTTACAACACGCTTTAAACACGTACATTTTGCTGTGTTTCAACAAGACCTGAGTTAAAGCTGTCAAGTAATATTTTAAGAGGCAAATCCCCATCTATTTTAGAATATCATGCTAGTAAGTGTTTTCTGCTACCTGTAAGCAATAAAAAAATCCTAAACTAGTTTTCAGTGGAACACGGGATCTGCTCACCAGGAACACAGAATTCAGTGCTCCATGGACATGTATGAGAAAAAGCTACATCTTTTCATTACTCTAAATCTGAAATTTGACATTTCTTTTAATTAAGAATACTAATGTAGGCTGCAAACCACATTGGTTTAGCAATATCGTACATGAGACTTTGATACCAAAAGAAGCAAAATATTTTCATGTTGTTATATACTTGCACTATCACTAAATGATAATAGTTATTAGACCATGACACAAGATCTTGTCATTTAATAATCATGAAACAATTGCATTACCACACTATTGTTTTAAAAGCTTTTGGAAAAATAAAAACCCTTTGTAAAGTTTGTTCTACTGGAAATTCTTTTTATTTAGGATATTTACAAATATGATTCTAAGAGGGGTTTGTAGCCTTCAAAAGACTGACCAAGGATTTCATGGTGCAAAAAATGAAGAATACTGATATAAACATATGCTAAATTATGAAGTAGAAACACATAATTTAGTATTTATGACCCAGTTGTTTGGGGTCAACTCTTTCTTTTTAATTATGACCTCTACTTTGACCCTCTGTGTGTCTCTTTACCCACCTGTGATACCTTATAGGAGGAGCATGATATTTAAAATTTATATACATATCTGAATAGGATATAACCCACATACACACACACACATATAGCCCTTTGAAGTCCCAAGTTAATATTAGTATATTTTTACTATTGCACAATGCAATTAAGTTTAAAAACTTCTTGTCAAATAACTGAAAGAAAATCTGAATTTATAATCTACACTGCTGGCATTTTCAATGAAGAAGCATGTCTCAATATTTTTCATCTAGAAATACACAATATACAGCATTTTATATACATTCTTAACTAATCTTTACTAATAGTGAAATTCTGTTCACCTGTCAGAAGCTCATGGAGTTAAGTGCCTAATTAAAAGCCATACAAATGAAGTTGTTACAGCACAAATGAAAACATTTTGACAATTATGTTCCACACACTTAATCTTCAAAATCCTAAAGCTTTGAGATTTCTGAAAGTGTAGGCATAAGAAAATACTTTTTAAAAGTTGAAGGAGACTCCATGTCTAGATTAGCAGAAAGAACCAGTACATCAGAGTATGTAATTCGAGGGTTAATCCCACACTAGAATGGGAGGAAAAATCAACTGAGAGTTTTCACATGTGTATGAACTCATTTGCTCTTTACAATAAACTTATGTACAATGTTTATGCATTTTAGATGTTTCCCATAAAAGTAGATAGACAAAATCTTGGAGTTTGATTTCTAAAGGTGGTGGTAAGGAGGAGGCTAAATGGTAAAATAAGAGTTGATGGGTCAGTAGCAAACCATCTTGAGTCCACAGAGTTCTTGAATTCTCAGTTGTGTTCTGGGGAAAGTCCATGCATGATTTTAAGAGTGAAGACATAGCAGTCAACAAACTGCTCATGCCACATTACAAAAATGAATCTGATTGCCCCTCCTTGGCTGGGATAGGACTAAATAATAATGGGAAAAAGTTGAAATGGAAGATGTGTGTTAGATTCTTAGTTCTGTGACTTGTGAGGTTCAATTTCTCACAGGGTTTCCATGGAGAAAATTGGGTTTATCTGAGGTTTCTATGAAGAACAAATAAGTTAACAACTATGAACATCCAGAAAGGAGGCTAGCTGACATGAGACTGAGTACCTTAATTACTTGTGGAATTAACTAAGAAGGCAGTGGGTCACATGAAAGAAATAGCTGTTCCTTGAATTGTTTCTTTTTGTCTGCTATAGGGATACTGTCTTCTACCAAATGGGGTTATGTTTAGGGAATAGCAATAGAGCATATTGTTTCGGGCACAGAACAAGTGATCATAAAATTGTAGTAAGTGTGATTATTATGGTATTTGAGTCTATTAAAACACATAGTAGCTAGACTATTTAGAATGTTAGAAATTTCCATTGAGAGACTGCTAATATTCTTATTACAGAGACTTTGAAAAATATTAGAAAGTCCAGAAATGTTCTGCTTAAGGGAAGATGCAGAAATAACAACTAAAAAGGAGCTTTTCCTTGGTCCAGAGTTCCTTAGTCTTCATAAGAACCCCTACAAAGGCATATCTGTGTATTTCATTTTTTTCCCTTAAGTTTGTGCATAAGAAATCATGTATATACTACTCACAAGGTATGAATATCTCTAGGAAAGAGAGAATGTTCATGGAGGCTAGATTCTTTCACTGACATTACAATTATCTATGCATGGACCCAGCAGGACTGAATATTTAATGTTTAGAAAGTTTTGCAAGGGAAGTCATTCTGGGCCTGGGAGGAGTAACAAGAAGCCAATTTGCCCTTCCTGTGAGCCAGCACAAGCCATGCAGGGCCCAGGAGGAGAAACAAGTCAATTCACCCTTCCTGTGAGTTGGTAGAAGTCATTCTGAGACTGAGAGGAGTAACAAGAAGCCAATTTACCCTTTCTGTGAGTTGGCAGAAGCCATACTGAGACTAGGAAGAGTAACAGGAAGAAGAAGAAGAAGAAGAAGAAGAAGAAGAAGAAGAAGAAGAAGAAGAAGAAGAAGAAGAAAAAGATGAAGAAGAAGAAGAAGAAGAAGCCAATTCACCCTTCCTGTGAGCCAACTGGTACATGGGCCAGGAGACAAGACCTCTTACCCTCTGTTAAGCAACTGGCTGATTCAGAGGACAAGCTGAGTTGATAGCAATTGAGGTACAAAAAAAACTTAAGCTTGTATTGTTTGATTGACTTTGTGGTCCTAAGGCCAATAGTCTGAGCATCTATTAAGAGGATGACAATATGCAATATAACAGCTCTGAGGGATTTCCTTCTGGTTTTGGAAATTCAATATTGTTCTTACTGTTTTGTTTTCTTCCATTTTATTGTTTTGTTTTACTCAGTGTTCTGTTTTGATTGTTTTCACTCTGTTCAGTTTTGTTTGATTTTATTTTGTTGGGTGGTATGGGAAGCAATTTTGAAGATAACAAAAGGCATTATGGTAGCCATTGTTGATTTCCTATTATCCTGTTTTGAAGTCCTGTATCACTTTCACTGTTTTGTTTTGATTGTCTTTATTCTGTTTTATTTTGTTTGGTTTTATTCTCTTGAAAATAAAATAAAGTAAAAAAAAAAAAGAAAGTTTGGCAATGTCAGAAAAGTCAGATTTCTGTTCAAAAGCATTCATGGAAGATTTATTCATAGACATTACTTGGGAAAATAGAATTCAAATTTTAATACCTAGTTTCATGTCATCTTTATCAAGGAACTATTGTAAGGTTGGACTCAGATTTTCTGCCACGTTTTAAGGATGTGGTCCATAGGAAACAAGGTTGGGGTTGACCAATTAATGGACATTATGCTTTCAAGCTTAGTGATTGGGTGAGGAGGGATTTCCTTGTCACAACACAACTATTCTTATTGTGGAGTTAGCTTATTGTGCAGGTTAGCTGAACCTTCACTGCCTTATTCAGGGAAAAACAAGGGGCTTTTTTTGTAAGAGGGAAGAAGGGGTTAGTGGCTCCATGCTGGGTTATTTTTGAAAGTGAAGTGCATCCAGCTGTTTTGGGAAACACTGTGAGGTGTGGGGACTGGCCCTGCACCCTTTAGGATGCAACCAGAATTCCTTCCTCCCCAGCCTCATTTCCACTTGCTTCCTGGCCCTGCCTCTTCTGGGATCCTTCTGCCTTAATGAGAACCCTTTGCCTTCCCTGCCAGTCTGAACAGCTGATCTCTAAGTCTCTATTTGTCACAGGTTACATCAGCCTGCAGGAAGCCAGTTGCCAACAGTCCACTTCTGTTCTTCTGCCCTTCACTGCCCCTCATGGGTCAAAGATGTGCGTTAACCTTTGCAGTTTAGACTCCATTCCAAGGAAAACATGTAAAGTTTTCAGAGGCTTATGCCAGGCTTCTAAGTGATAGATTAAAAAGGAGAGAGACACAAAGGGTTACCTAATGTGAAACATTAGTAATTATATTTAAGAAGACACTGCCCAGGTAATTTGGTGGCAGTGGAGTAAGCAAAATCAAGAAATGTATTCAGCTTTTCAGAGGAGTCACATCTTTTGATCCTCTCACTTATTGCCCCATTCTGCCTTTTATGGGGTGTGGGCTGGCAGACTGATGAGAGTCTGACATATACTTGCTGGTACTTGAAATACCAGGTCTTCTTTATGCCTGGGTGCACTTTGGCTGTGATTTAGGTGCCTCTGGAAGCTGTGTCATCTTTCTTTCCCAATATTATAGCCAAGCAACCCATCACAATGGCTATGCGCCACTTACATAATCTGTATGTCAACACCATCAGACAAACTTATGACCCACCGCACACCAGTGGCTTTGGTGGAGGTAGAGGCCTTCAAACACCTGGGGCCTTATGAACCAACGCGAGAAAGCAGGTTTGCCTTTGGTGTCTTTTTCTATCCTCTGCCATGGCCACCAACCTCACCTTCTCTGAAGGTCTGTAGGAATCCAAGTGACCTCTTGCTGGTACCAGTCAAGTTTGTATCTTTACCAAAAATGATCCCTCAGTGCTGAGAGCCTCACCATGCCTGCGGATCACCCAGGGAGTCAGTTAAGCAGCAGGTTCCCTATTTGTAGGTCTGGGTTAGCCTGAGAGTCAGCATCCAGGTGACACTGATGTCCCATATCCTCTCTGGATCCCATTTTGAGTAGCAAGACAATCAGATCATCTGATTAAAGGCATTCCTTTCAATGAAAGTGTGAGTGATGTGAGACCTAATAAGCGGGCAATGGCATGTTCATGGAATTACATTCTTTCCAGCAACCTTGGAGATTTCAGAATAAGGCACTGGAGGAAGCCGTGCTCCTCCTTTAAGCCTCCTTTTGAGAAGTGGTGAGGGAGGAGGGCAGGATTAGTCCTGGGAAAACTGCAGAGGTGTCGCTATGAATTCCAGTCTTCTATGTATGTACCTTTCAGCCTTTTCCTACCCAAGCCCCACTGTTCCCACATAACCCTTTCTATTCCATGCTACAAGTTTTATCAAACTGTTTAATACTTAAAGATTCTTCTGTATGAGAAAAGTGTTCATCATTGAACACCCAATTCTGTCACAGAATCCAGGCAGTTACTGCACATTTCTTGACCAAGTGCTTGAGTAGCCAGTTTTAGCTTGCAAAAACTAATAAGACTTCAACAATTTTAGAGATAAGAAGAGTCGAGTAAAATCTGATTTTGAGGTTTTGTGCTGTTATTAATCAATCAACAGGCACTTAATAAGACCTAGCTTTGATAGGAAGGGTACAGGACTGGAGTCTAATATATTGAGCTATGCAAACTTGAGCAATAGGAACTACATCTCAACTCCCCATTTGTCAAACTTATTTATTAGTTAAACAAATATTTGTTGAATACTGACTGTGAGGTAATTAGACATGTACTAAGTACTCAAGGGTTAGGCTTGCATTGGATTCTTATATATTTTTAAGTTGTGGGATTGCTGAATTTACATTTATTTGCACTCAGGAAAAGACTTGGGCACATAGAAGGATGGCCCTACTTCTTGCTATATGATCCTTACTAGGCAGGAGACCACGCCCTCCAGGTTCCCATTGCTTTCCTGAATCTGAGGTTATGCCTGGGAGCCCTGAAGACCCAGCCGTCTAATCTTGAGGCAGCTTTGTTGGGTGATAGCCAAGGAAGGTGTCCGGCTGCACATGAATGAGCTTGTCCATGAGCTGAAGCTATTGTAACTTGGGTGGGCTCCATCTGTCAGGGATGCTGGCACTGGCCAAGAGGAAATGTTGAAGAAACCTAGGACCAGATGGGCATGGGCTGGAGAACTTTCTCAGCTGAAGGGCTCGTTCCAGAGCCAATGGTACCATCTGCAGTGTTGGAAAAGGTCAGCCACATCACAGCTCTGGAGTATAAGCACATTTGGAATGGTACCCCTGCCAGCAATGGGGAATACTGGGAATAAGCTTTGACCTCCAGGGGAGGGATAGAGGCAGGGGCACAGCACGGGGTGGGATCCCTGCCAAGTGGGCTGTGATGGTTCTAGGCAAAGCTCCAGACCCAGCAGTGGGCTGGAATACTAAGCAGGAAATTGAGGCTGAAGTCTGGTGAGAGAACAAGGCTGCAGCATGGTGCCCAGGGTTCACCAGACACCTAGCCCACAGCAGGAAGATGAATTCCAGACTCCACGCACTGGTGTTAATCCGTGTCCCACGCAGGGCTGGCTGACACGGAGCCTGGGAAAGGCTGGCTCTAATTGGCAGGGGAAGGCAGGAATCAGGAGGGAGGAACTCCCAGAAGGACTCCTCAGTATTCTTGGTTCTACTAGTGTCACCCTGCCCCACCCTCCTTCAGGAATTTCATTATGCCAGTGGGCATCTGGTTCTCTGACTCAGGAAAGTGTAATCAGCTCCATTAGTAGCTTTTAAAGTGAGAGGTGGAGCATCTTAAGCCTGGCCTCCCTTTTTCTTCAAGAAGAGTCTGAGCATGGATTCTCCAAAGCCAGGGGCTTGTGACTGACCACTGATGATCTGCTCTCCCCTGGCCTGTGGAATAGCCCCATTTTCCTGTGTTTCTGTGTTATTTTTATGTAGAACAGCTGAAAGGATGCTCTGTGATGAAAGGATTGGTATGAAATCCTTTGTGATGAGGCAGAAGTTGAAGTTTGGCCTGGGGTGTAGCTCAGTGGCGGGGTTCACCATGCAGAGCCTTGGTTCCATCTCCCGGTTGGGGGCGTCGGGGAGACGGGGGAGAGGCTGTGATTCTGGAATCCGCTCTGGTGGGAATGTTGCTCAACTGAATTCACCCCCAAACCTTTCAGATCTGTAGTCCCCTAAAAGTGAAGGACCGAGCAAATGGGCGTCATGTGGTTGTAGAGCAGGTGACTTAAGCCTGCACACAAATAAAACAATGATTTTGTCACATTCTTGTGATTGAACATACTAGTTTTTTAGTGACTATAAGCTTCTCAGGTGTGCCGTTTGTGCAGTGTGTCGTAACAAACTGTTTAGGTCTCAGACCATGAAGATTTGCCCCGTAATCACCTTATTGAAACCCAGACTGCCTATTGTGAGGCTGTCAGCTACCTGAGCTTGTGCCAAATAACTCTCAAACGCCCGGGAATCGCCGGCAGTGCTGGCCTGAGGAAAGCGCCCGTGCTTTTCACATCACGTGGGCAGCCAGGGCGGGCAAACTGGTTCAGGGAAATGATCTTCATTCCAAGGTAACTGGGCCTCAGTGGATCCACCCTGAAGCTCACTCCCGTGGAGGTTTTCTCTGATGGCTGGGTGCTCAGAGCCTTCTGTCAAGAGAAACCAATAATCTGACATTGTTCTCTGGAGATCTCTGCTTGGGAATTTACGTTAGCAACATCAGGAGATTGCAAAACTTGATACTCTGTCATCTATCTATCTATCATCTATCTATATATCTCTTTATCATCTATGATCTACCATCTGTCTATCATCTATTAACTATCTATCATTTATTATCTGTTTATTATCTATCTATCTATCATGTTTCTATCCTCTGTCTACCTGTAGATATCCCATAAGCTAGTAGCATGGAGGGCCTGGCTCTATGATGCCTCACTGATACCAACATCTGTGAATGATCAGTTTCTTTGTCTAAAATGGTGTGGTATTTAGGCATAATCTATGTACTGCTGTATACTTAATAATCTCCAGATTATGTGTAACACTTGATGTAATGGAAATTTATGTAAGTAGTTGTTCAGTACAGGTTAGGGAATAATAACTAAAAAAAAAGATTTTTGTGCATATTTAATATAAAAAATATTTTTCAAATATTTTGACCTGATGTTGCTTGAATCTGCAGATGTGGGACCCACAGATAATGTCAGTTGATTGTAAATATTTTTGGTTGATCTAAAACTAGTCTTAAAGATATTTTTTAGCTTTCTATGGTGAAGGATAATTAAGACTACCTACCCTTCACTTTAACATTTTATATGCTGTTTCACTCATTTTCTTTTTCCTAAAAATGAGAATAAAATTGTAATTTCTTATATCGCAGTATCTTTTCAGGACTAAATGGGAAAAATGCATGTAGCAGTATTTCACAAGGAACCACACATTAAGTGTGAACAGACTGATAATTATTAGGGTTTATTGTTACCTACATTCAAACTGAAATCAACCTTCAGATAGACAGACTGGAGTGTCAGCTAACTGAAAAATTTTTGTAATCCTGGTGTAGTGCTGAGAAGAATGCATTATATTCAAGGACTGATAAACTTTAGTTATTGTTCTTATTCTGCTGTGCTCTGAAGTTAGAGACCAGGATCTCCCATTAGGAAACCTGATTATTCAAAGTGCTTACTGAACACTGGGTAATGGTGAGGAAAGTGGAGAAGCTTAAAATCTGGAAATTTCAAAGTATTTGAGGGGACAGACTTTCACACACCTGAGCCCTAAGATCTGTCTTTTGAGGGGGAACATGTTGTTTAGCATTTAAATTCAAGCTCAAATCTGCCGCGTATTAGGTGATTCCCTGAACAATCGAGTTAACTCTTACCCTAAAGCTTCTTGCTTGTGAAATGACCACTAACAACAGCAACAATAATGACAACAACAACAACAACACCGTTTGCAGGAGGGATCATCGGGGCGATGCGTAAATCTCTTTACCAATCTCTTTATTAAGTCCCACATACGTGCTAATTATTGTTATCGGGAGTTATAAATTGAAATCTTTTGTAACAAATACCCAACTAGGTGTATAGTAAAAATTGATGATCAGAGGCAGGGGAAACAGGAAATCACTAGAGCTAGAAATTGTAGAAAACTAGGCAAAGTATAATCTTAGAAGATTTTTTTTTTTGGAGGAAAAGATCCTAAATCCAAGCCTCAAAGAGAAACTATGGTTTTGGCAGTGGGGTGGGGAGGGGTTGAGAACCAGGAGTAAATCTTTCCCTGGGTGAACAACATAAGCAAAGACAGAAATAAGACAGCAAGTGCACGGGCAGCAGCCACGAGGGGCACACCAGGCCCCTGGGGCAGGCAGCTCCAGTTGGGGGAGCAGCGACCCTCCGAACCTGGCCTCTGCGGAGTGTGGCGGTCAGGGGTGATCAGGTATGAGGTCGGATGGCCTGGGGCTTGGTCTGGGGTCTGCTGCCTACAACCTATATAACCTTGATCAAATCAAATTTTCTTCATGAAGTGGTGCCTATCTCATTGGAATACTGTAAATGTCAAAGGGTCAGTACATATAAGGAATGTAGCCTTGTTCCTAGTACTTAGTAACCACATGGCAAAGCTAGATATTTTCCAGTGATATTTCATGTTGGTCTTTATTAATTATCACTAGGCAACCCCCAAACAAAATAGTTTTAATGACTCATAGTATAAATAACAATCATGGAAACCACTAACAATTCCCTCAGTCAAATAAATTAGCCTTTCGGTTTTTTCAGATTTCATTTTGACTACATACTTACCAATTTTTTAAAATAGTTTTAACCATGGCATAGACTTTTTAAATAGTATAATGGTAAGTATTATTGGTTACTTTAATTAGTCTCAAATAACCTAAATACTTGATGATATCTTTGAAGCTTCATGTTCAACTCTTTTGTTTGCCAAGAGGCTTTATGGGTTATATTTTCTTTTTGAATTTGTGTGTCCACATCTCTCATTCGAATTTTTGGAAGTATTGAAGAGTGGGAAAAGTCGTAGAACGGTGCCTCGGAATCAGGGATTTGGGGATTTTGATAATGTTTGGGGAGATTTTTGGTGACAGAATGGGGAAGATGTTCACATTGGTGACTAGTAGAATAGGCCCTGGGTGCTAATAAATATCTTACAGCACAAAAAACTTCATACCCCAGTAGATAATTATCTAGTTGCAAGACTCCATAATATTGGGGTTGAGAATCTCTGACCTACACAATTCCTCACGCTTTCACTTACTTGAGTTACATTACGAGGACATGATGAAAGCTACTTAAAGCAGGTAAGGAAACCTGAGATGTTGCAGCATGGCCATTTTGTCCTTCTCTCTTTGTGTCTATGACAACCTGCACCAAGCCTATGCTCACTGGACACGGTGCAGTAAGGCCGCTGGAAAACCCCTTCACAGTCGGCAGACAGCGTCACTGTGTGTGTTACGCTGGTGCCACCCAGTGGATCATCTCTGTTTCATGGTAAGTTGCAGACTTCGAGGTCAGTTGAAACTCTAGTTGCAAACTGCTCAGCTGTCCCAAAACATCGTCCACCGCATATGCATTCTCTCCTGCGAGCAAGGTACTATTTCAGGAGCTCAGTGCCACAAATCCACGGAGAAAAAACCCCAATTCTGCACATTTTTATGGTAGGATGCATTTTTGGATGAGTTATATATTAATTTCAAACGCAATAAAATGCAAAAAAAAGTTCATCCTAAACACTGATGAGGTGTAATCATGATTATACCTCATTATTGTCCATGCCGTCAAATGTCATTAAAATAATTTTCCTTTTAAAATACTGTATCTTCATGACATAATACTCTGCATAGAAGACCCCAAAATCTCTACCAAAAACTTGTAGATTTAGTACCCAAATTCAATAGCATAGTGGGATAGAAAATCAACACTTAAAACTCAATATAATTCCTATATGTAAGTAACAAACTCATTGAGAGAAAAATTAGGGAAAGCACCCTTCATGATAACATCCCAAAAAGTGAAATACTTAGGAATCAATCTAACTGAGATGTAGAAGATCTGTACAAAGAAAATGGCAGTACCCTCAAAAAGGAGATCAAAAAGATACCAGAAAATGGAAAGATATCTCTTGCTGTTGGATAGAAAAAACCTACATAGTGAAAATGACCATACTACCCAAACTGTTATACAGATTTAATGCAATCCTGATCAAAATACCATTAACATACCTCACAGATCTAGAGAAAACATTCCTAAAGTTCATTTGGAAACAAACAAAAAAAAAAGACCTACAGTAGTAAAAGCAATTCTGGGCAGCAAAAGCAAGTCGGGGGCATTACAGTCTCATGCCTGAAATTATACTACAAAGCTACTGTGACAAAATCAGCATGGCATTGGCAAAAAAAAAAAATTCCCCCTCCCCAAAACAAAACAGGTCTGAGGATCAGTGGAACAGAACAGAAGATGCAGATGCAACTTGAAACACACACAGCAGCCTTATCTTTGACAAAGGAGTCAAATGTGTTCACTGGAAGAAGGAGAGCCTTTGTAATAAATGGTGCTGGAAAAACTAGCTTTCCACATGCCGAAGACTAAAACTAGACACATGTCCATCATCATGCTCTAAACTAAAGCCAGAATGGATCAAAAGATCTAAATGCTAAAACAGGAACACTATTGGAAAACAAGCTAGGTAGAAATGTTAAAAACTTAGGGATAGGCAGAGAGTTCATGAACAAAAACCCAGACTGCATGGGAAATATTTCCCAGAATTAACAACTGGGGTGTTATTTATTAAAAAGGTTTTGCACATCAAAAGAAATCACCAACCAGGTAAAAAGAAAATCCAAAGAGTGAGAAAAAGCTTTAGCCAACTGTCCCTAGGCAAAGAACTCCTATCTAGAACATATAAAGAATTGAAAAAAGTCAGGCCCCCGAATTCGAAGACTTAGTCCAAAAATGGGCATCTGAGATGCGTACACACTTCTCAGATGAAGAAATACAAAGGACAAATAGATACATGAAAAAATGTTCAGCATCATTGATCATTTGAGAAATGCAAATCAAAACAACACTGAGATTCCATTTCACCACAGAAAGAATGGTTGTCATCAAGAAATCAACCAATAACAAATGCTGGAATGGCTGTGAAGAAAAAGGAATACTTCGCTGTTGGTGGGAGATTAGTACCGCCACTATGAAAATTAATGTAGAGATTCCTCCAAACACTACGATTAGAGGTCCTGTTCAATCCGTCTATTCCCCTTCTGGGTATCTTCCCGGAAGAACTGAAAACATCCTACCACAGCTATATATGTGCACTCATGTTTATAGCACACAATTTGTAATAGTGAGATCTTGAACAACAAAATGCCCATCAACTGAGAAATGGATAGAAATGATGTGTTTTTCTTTGTAATGGAATACTATTCAGCCACAGAGAAGGACAAACTGGGGACTCATGGGTAAATGGGTACAACTTGAGACTATACTCGTAAGTGAAATAAGTAAGACCCTTATGTGTAAAAAACATATTGTCTCACTAGTGTGAGAAACTATATAAGCAAATAGGACCTAAAATGTACAGTAGATATTGTGAGTTAGGAAGAAATTATTCAAAAGAAGAGACAAACTGTGATGGGGAAAGGGAAAAAGAAAAAAAATATATATGTGTATACCCCAGATAGTTAAGATAGTTACACAGCTAGCTTCTCTTTGTTCCTTGAAAAGAATGTTTTGTGCTAATATTGTCTAAACAAGGTCTGCCTAGATCCTGTACTCCAAATAACTTCTATGAAGTTAACAATATGCAATGTATCAAACTATTGTAACTGTCCTACTAAGCTGTTTTGAAACTTGGTTTCATTATCTTTTTATTCTCCTTAAAGTTAAAAAGAGGCTTCTTTCTTTTGAATATTTAAATTTGATTTCTGAATAACTTTAGTACTTCAAAATGGCAATACTCCAACATGTGACCATAGAATTCCAAGTTGTGCTCAGTAATCTAGATTGAGCCTCTGTGATCTAAAAATCCAAATTCTGAAGTACCCTGAAATACATGTTTTTTGGCACTGAGAATTTAACCCAGAGCCTTTGTGTAAGCCACATCTCCCATCCTTTCCACTTATTTATTTTTTAAATATTAAGACAGGTTCTCACTAAGGTGTTAAATTGTCCAGGCTGGGCTTCAAATCACTCTCCTGTCTCAGCCTCCCAGAGTGCTGGACCTGTGGCTTGCACCTTGCTGCCCAGCTCAAAGTTTTAAATGTTTTGAGTGCCGGAATGACATCAAAAATGGAAAATTCTACACCTGATTTCCCGTCATGGGCCTCAGTCAAAACACAGGAACACTCAAAATGTCCTGTACAACGATCATCAGGCGGTTTGTGTATTAAACAGAAATGAATTTAGTGTTTAGACTTGGTTTCCATCCCTAAGATACTTCATTATGTATATGCCAGCAATAGTCCAAAAATCTGAAAGAAATGAGATATCTGAAACAATCTAGTCACAGGCGTTTTGAATAAGAGGAACTCAGTCTGTGTCTCATTTTCGTTGTTCATTATTTTGGGCTGAGGGGCACATATTCATCTATTCTTGTATCTGAGAAAACATACAGGAAAATGTGTTTTTAAACCTCATTGAAAAAATCACTTTCCCTGGGACAATACCTGATACCCCCCCTTCAAAGAGAGGTCTATTTGAGCTCATGGATTAGCCATGGTAGCCCAGCTTCCAGGCAGAGTGGCATGGCAGAGAGCACAGTGGAAGAAAAGCTGCTCACACCATGGTGCCAGGTGGTAGAGAGGGAAGAAAGGAGCTGGGAAGGGAGACGCACCTACCCCGTCTCACCTCTAATAACTGCCTTCAGCCAGGCCCCACCTCCTGACAGCAAACAGCCATAGCAACCCCGCAAATCAATGCTTTCCCAAAGCCCAGCCTATGAGTGCAGGAGGCCTGTGCCAGGCATTCTTCATTCAAACTATATCGAATTCAATGACATAGGTATAGCCAAGTGCATAAATATATATGCAGACATTTATACATATATATGTGGGTGATATGCGTCCGTTTGTTCAGTGGGGTACACCTTCCATCAGTTTCTTGAGCTGTCTCTTCCAGCTCTCATTTGGACTTCTGCATTTCTCTCCAGAGATTGGGTTATAATTCCTCAGTCTTCTAAGGTGATAGTGATATCCAGGCCTGGAAGTTTCTTAACCCTAAATTCGCAGCTCTCAGCGACAGACATGACTAAATTTTGACCCCAATGAGAAACATAGATTCTACTCTTTTGGTGCTAATTTATTCATCATTCATAGCCATTGGGGAAAAATGGGTGTGTGACAGGTAATGACTGAAGATGTAGACCCAAGTCCAATGTCACCAGCCCCGGCCAGCGAGAGGAGGGGAAGCTCGCATTGTTTGTGACTCAATTGTGGTTTAAGCCTGGAAATCCGAAAAGGAGACCATCCTGCAATGTACTGTTGTTGAGAAGTTTACCGGAACCTGGGGCTGGGGTTACAGAGCAACAGTACGGCGCCTGCCTGGCAAGTGCGAAGTTGTGAGTTCAATTCCCAGTACCAAAAAAAAAAAAAAAAAATTACCAGAATCTGTCCCATCAGCCTTATGTCACTGACTGCTCACATGTAGTATTAAAAGTTATTATTTGAATGAAAGCGTGCAAAAACTATTTCTTTGTTGCAATTCGCTATTTTGAAGCTTGCTTTCCTGAAGCCTCTTTGTGCAATGTGTGAATGAAATGTGTTTTATTGTAAATGTGACAGAAAATGATAGCATCATACATTTCAAAATGCTGGTGGAATTTCCCATCTCCTCTGTAGCTCTGCAGTGTTTTCCTAGGAAATCCATAATGTTACCTCTCTGTTCAAGGAATCCCTAGAAGAGAGTGAAGTTTTTTCACTTATTTAAATCTAATTGAGGAAAAGAGCTTGAATCTTTTAATATCATGCAAATACATATGTAACTGCTTGGTTTGAAATACGTATCCCGAAGATTAGGATAATTCATTTGAAAAAGGAACAAATCATAGTAGGTCAAGTTAGTGGAATAAGATTATATGAGTTAATTAATGACTTAAGAATATATAACATGAATCCTGGTGGATTTCTAAATTGAAGGAAGAATTTCCAAGTTCTATTTTTTTTTTTTATTTTTTAAACAGTGAAAGCACCTTGTTGACCAGGACAATTTTAAGCGTGAAGACTTGCTGACTGCCCTCTTGTGGCAAAAGTAGGTAATGACAGCAACGGGCATCTAATTGAAGCTCAGTACAAGGCACGACGTGCTTTTCAGAGGCAGAATGAGTGTTTTCCTACCTGAAGTTTATGTCTAAGTTTGAATTAAAATATCACCAAGAAGCTGAACACAGTGAACCCAGCTGCTCAGGAGGCTGAGACAGGAGGACTGAAAGTTTGAGTCCTGTCTGAGCAAGTTAGATCCTGTCTCAAAAGAAAAAACAAAACAACAATAAAAATACAAAACAAACCAACAGAACAAAGGGCTAAGTGTAAAGCACCATGAACACAATGTATTACTCCAGGAGCAAAATAACAATCAGTCTGAACACTCCAAAATTGGTCCCAGACAGTTATCTTGTGAGTAGAATATTTCAAACATCTTACTGAAAAGCCTTTCAATTCTTAGATACCTGCATTTTTAAACAAGCTTTCTTCTTTGCATTTTTCTCCTGCTCTTTTATTTTTAAGTTCTTCCTAAATTTCATCAGTTTTCCTGTAGCTTTGTATTGGCTTTAACATTTATCGTTCATATTGTTTAAATGTTTGTTTCTCTTCATTATGATCCTAGGATTTCTGTTTCGAGTTTCAGTCATTTATAGATTCTCTGTAGATTCTTTGCAACTGAGTGGCTACAGTGTGACAGTTCCTGTTCTCTGTGCTAGGAACACAGGCAACAAATGTTCCCTCCATGAGTTTCACGATGAATAAATAGTAAGTATTCATGCATATATATATATATATATATATATATATATATATATACAGAGAGAGGGGAAGGAAAAGAACAATGCTAGGTACCATTAAATGTTATGAAGAAGAGGAAGCAGCTCAAAAGTAATGGATGTAATGGATGTTTCCTCAATAAATACATTCCACTGTATATATTTTTTAAAAAGCAGTGGATGGAATAGAGAAAAAAATGAGTCTGAGGAAGAGCAAGTACCAATGTCCTGAGGCAGCATTGTGTAGTGTTATTGACAGGGAGAAGTTGAGAAAAGACAGACCAGTGAATGAGCAACTTCACTGGGCCGAGACGGAAATGGAAGAGGTCCCTGGGGAATTTGGTGTCAGCGGCTGCGTCCACTGATTCATGTCTGCATAGCTACGGTGTGGAGAACTGACAGCTGTGAGACCCGGTGACCGGGCTTTGCTGTGCTCTTTGAGGCACAGCGATTGCTCGGACTCAGGTGCTGGCGCTGTAGGAGATGCTTCAAGGTAATTTTCCAGGTGTAGTCTGCAAGGTTACCGGGCATGGGTGAGGAAATGAGTTTGCGAGACCCACTTTGGGATTTTGACCAGTGAGGTTTGAAGGGCTTCAGTGCAGGGCAGGGCTGGAAGAGACTGAAGAAGAAGAAGCAGATGTTTACAGTGGTGGTCAGGGACTCCACAGCTCTGTTAGAGACAAATCAGTCTGAGCTGTGGCCTGGATGCACACCGGAAAATTCTGGGATAGAGCTCACATTTGAGGGTCTGCAGTTCATCACTCTAGGAATTCAGCCTCGATAAAAGTGAAACACCTAGAGGCCCTGGGCACTTGAACCCTGTTATGCGGTTGAGAAGAACCAGTAATGTGCATAGGACTGAAGAGCTGGAAGAGCAGAAAAGTAGGAGCAAGAAGTAGCTGTAGTCAGGTTTGCAAGAGAAACAATTTAATACAGGACACATAATATACAGGATTATTTTATAATAGTCACTCAAAGAGTCATGTACAAAAAAAAGTGCAGGAAGTCTGCGCACACACTAAAGACCCAGAGAATCCAGCTGAGGGCTGGATCCCAGGGCGATAACCCGCATGAGTCCAGCTGAAGACCTAGAGCCCGTGGCAATGTCTCATGCAAGTCTGTTTCACGGATCTGCACTGGGAAGGCCCAAAGCTGAGCAGTGGAAGCCAGAAAGTCTGTGCCAGTGGGATGAAGGATCTGTGCCAGCAGGCTGAGGGATCTGCACTGGAGCTAGCAAGCGACGCTCAAAGTAAGGATCAGAGCTCCCCCAGAAAGTGCCACAGCCATCCTCAGCAACAACGAGGAACACCCTCAGAACAGTCTAGTTAGTATCAGGAAGCCAGTGTGACAAGCTTCTCTGGGAGACTGAACAGCAGACATCTTCCCTTCTGAAGTCAGGAAGTGATGCTCAAAGTAAGGACCAGAGCACCCCCAAAGCGAACCCCAGCCATTCTCAGTGACAACAAGGTCCCAAGCTCCTGTGACAATGAGAACAGCCAAGTTCCTATCAGGAAAGAAGCTTGACAAGCTCCTCCAGGAGAAGCCACAGCAACAGGAGAACCCACAGCATTTCTTCCTCTCCAGGAGCGTCTATGTTGCTGGCGACGGTCCTCAAGTGGGCCCTCCACACCCAGAACCTCGCTGATTCAGTTCAGCTGGGTGTTACGAGTTGCCCTCCAGGTGTCAATCCATCAAGGGTGAGTGGGTGTGAAGAGGAGACTGAACCACTGGATGGGATGCGAGGAGGTCACTGAGATTGCACTGGACAGCCTTGTGCACCACTTTAAAAGCTCCTGATCCCATCAGTCCCCTCTCAAGCTGTGACCATCTTCTCCCGCTTTCAGTTAGACAGGGCTTTGCCTCTGCTCTGCCTTATACACCTCTCCTTCTGCTCTGATGCTGAGGGCGGGTCACCACAGGACATTGCTCCCTACACACACAGGTAGGCTGCCAGCACAGGTCCTCCCTGACCCGAGCAAAATCAGAGTGTGCAGATTAATGCTTCTCATGGAGACATGCCCTCTAAGGCTCCTCAGAGGGTCTCAGGGTCTCACCACTCGCTATTTACAAGGGCAGCCTAATTAACATTATACCACAGTCTTCCCTTCCTTCTCTCTCTGGTTCTTACTACCCTTTGCTCCTGGTTGCATTCTAATATAATCTTCTGCAAGCCTGCCTTTTCACCATGGCAGACATCAGTCACAGTCGGCTTCCTTAATCCATTGCTAGTCACTCTGTTCCCTCCAGGCTGAGCTTAGTAGTGTCTTACCAGAGTCCATCAGGAAGACAGAACATCTGTGACGGAAGGAGATTCCCTGGAGAAGTTGTAACACCTAAAATATGTTGGTGGGAATTAGGGGAACAGGTACTGAGGTGGCCGAGTGGTGGGATGGGGTGGGGATGCGGATTATAAAGTTGTAAAGGAAAGGTTTGGTTTGGTTTTGTCTAAAATATGGGAAGACTTACTTTTGATGTGGAGTTTAACACTCAGGCAGAGGTGCTGGAGCCGATCCCAGAACACTGCCGGAAAGGCTCCTGAAAGCTTAGCCGCGTGCAAGCCTAGAGTAAGCTCAGGAGGTTCCAGGAACCACCATGGCAAGACTCTGAGAAAGGGTAAAGAGGCTCAGGAGACTCAGGGAGAGGCAGGGGTGGTGCTGTGTACCTGCAATCACAGCACGCTGGGCAAGTTCCAGCCCGATCAGGGAAACTTAGTGACTTAATAGAAACTTGTTTCAAGATTAAAAAAAACAAAAACAAAACATGACTCAGGAAGGAAAGATGTTGCAATCAACATCTGCCCTGTGAGACTGTGAAACCAGGCAGAGTAGTTTTCCTTCCAAAGGGTGAGGACTGGATTGGTGAATGAACACTGCTGTCTCTGAGGAGCTAGGAGAATGGCTGGCCCCTCAGGCCTGGAGAAGGCTGGCTCTCAGGCCTGGAGAAGGCTGGCCCCTCAGGCCTGAAGAAGGCTGGCCCCTCAGGCCTGGAGAAGGCTGGCCCCTCAGGCCTGGAGAAGGCTGGGCTCTCAGGCCTGGAGAAGGCTGGCCCCTCAGGCCTGGAGAAGGCTGGGCTCTCAGGCCTGGAGAAGGCTGGCCCCTCAGGCCTGGAGAAGGCTGGGCTCTCAGGCCTGGAGAAGGCTGCCCCCTCAGGCCAGGAGAAGGCTGCCCCCTCAGGCCAGGAGAAGGCTGGCCCCTCAGGCCTGGAGAAGGCTGGCCCCTCAGGCCTGGAGAAGGCTGGGCTCTCAGGCCTGGAGAAGGCTGGCCCCTCAGGCCTGGAGAAGGCTGGGCTCTCAGGCCTGGAGAAGGCTGGCTCTCAGGCCTGGAGAAGGCTGGGCTCTCAGGCCTGGAGAAGGCTGCCCCCTCAGGCCTGGAGAAGGCTGGCCCCTCAGGCCTGGAGAAGGCTGGGCTCTCAGGCCTGGGGAAGGCTTGCCCCTCAAGCCTGGAGAAGGCTGGGCTCTCAGGCCTAGAGAAGGCTGGCTCTCTATTTGAATTAATAGCTCTGGTAAAATTGATTAAATTGGCACTTTGGGTGGTCGAAATCAGGGCTGGAACCTAATCACTGGACACATCAACACACTGGGCAGCAAGTCAGGAGGGTGGCCATGGTGCACCAGCTTTGCCTTCTCATGGTGCGTGGCTTAGTGGAGGCTGCTACTGACCAAGGCTTGGGGGTGGGAGGAAGTACATGGACAGTTCACTGGGCTGCTAACGAAAATGGTGAACACTTGTGAGTTCGTAAGACTCCCAATAAGACTGGCAGCTACTGCAAAGGAAAACCATACTTCCCACATCAGAGTGATTTATATATCCTGGGAGCCCAATGACTGAAGAGGAGATTCGGGCCCTTTGGGTGATATGAGAAACTTTCCTCTGAACCTTTTCCAAAGGGATCTGTGGCCATCTCCCAGATAACAGGGTAGGGGGAAGAGAAAACTTAGACTTTGCAAAGACCGCTGGGTCTAGGGAGTGTGGTATTCATGAGCTTTCATGAGTACCAGGGGACCTGAACACCATCACTATCTGGCAGTTTGGGTGGAGCATGTGGAGACCAGGTGCTGGTCTAGTTCACATCCAGGGAACCGTGTGGGGCCAACACTTGTTACCTTCTGGGATCATTTCCTTGGATGCTGAAGTCATTAAGATGGTTATTGATACAGGGGAATGAAACTCCCGACCTACCACTATATGTCTGGAATGAGTTCATATTCTCTAAAATCAAAGAATGGATTTTAGGAACAATGGAGGTTAAGAGCAGAAATATTTATTGAGAGAAAGAAAGCTTCTGTCTGAAAGAGAGAGACAGAAAGGATCCCGAGTGAGTTGCCAAAGACTCTGTCTTTTCCAGGAACTTTTATAGAGTAAAACCACTTGAGGAGAGGCGGGTTTCAAGTTGGGGAAAACTGGAAACTCGAGAGGTAGATGGACATGAGGTGGAACAGAGATATGTTTAGCCAGTAAGATTAATAGCTCAGGTAAAACTGATTAAATTGGAAACAAATGGGGAAGCAAGTAGCGTAGAAAGGGGCATTCTTAGAGAGTAGTGACTCTTCCTTAGGGATTGGAATAATGACTCCTGACTTCTCAAAATGATCCAGATTTAATCTCTAAGGATTATACTTAAGGGTGTGGTTGCATTTATTTTGCTTTCTGTCGTGAGATCTGGCCCACAGCAGGAGGTGTGTGTCCCCTCCAAGGTCATCAGACATCTGGTCCTCAGTGCCTGCTTCTTCGAGCGTCTACTAGCCCTGTCTGACTGCTATAATATTTCTAACTAGCTCAGCTGCCTGTAACAGTATCAGGGAACACACCTGAGAGAGAAACATGTGGCAATCAGTCAGAGAGTAAGGAATCCTAGCCAGGAAGTGGCTAGCTTGCTGTTGGAGGGACGGATAGCAATGAAACTATCTTGATGGCAGGGATTTTCATAGGGTAGATTTTAGGAAAGAGAAATGGTCTAGAATCAAGAGTAAGAGGCGGTGGGGGGAAGGAACACATAGAAACCCCATTGCCTGCCCACTCTGCAAAAAGACATCCCTTTAAATTAACACACAGCACAATGCACATGGTCAGTATCACGGTTTTTCGTGTCGTTTATTCTTGCAGGTCACCAGTTAGTCCCCAAGCTGTGAGGATAAACCCAGTTACAAACAGTGGGGGACACTGAATGGAGGCTGTGAATTCACTGGGCCACTTCCTTGCATTTCAGTTTACCATCCAAGCAAAACAATTCTCAACCTCCCCTCCGCGTTTCTTCCTATGTGCCCCGGCTGTCGCAAGCTTAGCGAGGTGACGTTCAGAGCTTTGAGTCACTGGAGGGAAGGCTGTGTCCAAATACAAGGTGTCCTTACTCCAGCCACCAGGCGGCCGCACAGGTCCTTTCCTGTAGCCGGTCATGCTTTGTCACACCGGGCAGGAGGGGTCCGGTACAGCAGAACTGTGGGCCGTGGGTTCCTTAGCTGTCTGTCCTTCCTCAGTACCCAGCTCTTCATTTCAGCCTTCAAGTGCAACCAGCTCCAGTTGCTAACAACACCTCAAGGAGTTCTGTAGATACAATAAGAGGACTAGTTAGGCCAGACAGAAATGCATTTTCAGCCCATTTAACCAGCATTATTTATATATGTCATGTGCATATTTATTTTAACCATGCATTAGGAAATATATAATGCATTACATATTTATTTGCTGTTTATATATAACAAATAACCAAGGGCAACAAAAAACAAGGTATAATGCTAGTATTAAGTCTCCCCCCGAATGCCGATAAATCTTGGGGTTGGGGGCAGCTAAGGGAAAGCTCCTGTCTCTATCCTGCTTCTATTCAGATCCTTGCTTCTGCTTGTGTTTTATCTGTCTCCGGCCACACTGGTTTTTACTCCAGCCAACTCCTGCAGGCCACTGAGCCTCCATATAAGGTACAGCCTTTGGTTCTGCTTGTTTTCTACTAGTTTCTGGGTAGATCCTCGTGGCACAGACATGCTACAAGATGTGGGAGACCATGCACATTTAAAAACACCCCAGCTGTCTCAGTCCCCACAGAGCCCACAAAGGGGCCCTCTCCTGTGGCCTGCAGAGGCAGAAAGGGCCTGTGTACCTCCTTTGCCAGTGTGGGCAGCAGTGCAATTAGGTAGACTGAGGGAGCCAGCGTTCCTCACATAGACAGGGAACTGGCTGGGCTGGAGGATTCTACATGCAGCGGCCTTGGGCCCAGGGCAACCAAAGTGCTGCCCTCCTGCACGACCACTCTTTCTGTTATACTAACACACACACACACACACACACACACACACACACACACACCTTAACCTCCAGCCTAAACTGTGGTCAGGACTTCTCAGTTGCTGCCTCCCTTGGGTCCAGTCCTACGATGACCTCTCTAACATGTAAGTTACAGTTTTGAGGAATTGGCTAGCATTCTCTAGATAAAAGTAACAGGCGCCAAATACAGTAGCATACTTTAGCCTTATGAGAAAGTGGCTCCTGTGTTTTTCTGCACTTCTGTGTTTTAAGCTCTGGGCTGAGAGGCTGACTGTTCGCTTTGGAGATCACGTCCTCTGAGAGTCAGGCTGGGCACCGAAGTTGGTGCTCGTGTTCTCTCCCTCCATCTTCCTTGGGCCAAGGCCCCTGAGCATTTTGTTTTCTGTATCAATTTCACCCAAAGGCTCTGAGCAGGCTCCTGGACTTACACAGAGACCCCTCTGCTTCCCTGTAATTTTAGGTTTTACTTTGTATTTTCATACTGAGGTTTTAGGGCTGCCTTTCTTCTACTATGGAGATACTTGTGGCTGTTTATCTCTTAATTAAAAGGAACCACCACAGCCACCACCACTCGGCAGCTTGTGTTCAGGGTTAGATTACCTTCTGGACATCAAGACTGACCCATGACTGAGTGTCTCGCCCGTCTTCCTACTTCTGAGACAGACTCCATTGATTGAGGCAAGTTACCACTGGTTGATTATTTTTAGCTATGTAGCCCCAGTAAGCTTATTAAGTGTGTGGGACAGAAAGATACAATGGAAAAATTATAAATAAAGGCAAATATAAATATGCTAAAAGAAACACCAGGAGAAATATGTATATAAAAAGGAATACAGAAAAATGGAGGTTCCCGAACCCTGTCTGTATGTTTGTGTCTTCCTCAGACTCTCCTCAAAGAACCATCCTCTGCCTCTCTCTCTCTCTCTCTTTTTCTCTCTTCCTCTTGCCCACCTGCCCCTTTCCTCTGCTATTTCCTTTCTTTTCTCAGATTTGAGGAAAAGGAAACAATATGTTTTCCTGGCCTAGGGTGCCTAAATCTGGCTCCTTGTGGCTTATAGTTTTCGACTATGCCTGCAGGCTCAAGTCTTCTTGTCTGGTGGAATCCAACTGGATTCCTCAAGAGGTTTTCTGGAATGGTCTGGGTCTTCTAAAAGCTTTAGTCTCTATATGGCTACCATGTGAGATTATTATACTCTTATATGTACTTGGTGAGTTTTGTGTGAACGTTTCTGGGTATGGAGATGTTTTGAGATCATAGTGGCCAGACTTCCTCATAAGTTTGAGAGGCATGATGCCAATGAGAAGAAGAAATGCCAGCAGACAAATAAGCAACAACAACAATAAAACAATGACAATAAAAGCAGAGCATTGGAAAAGAGTGAGAAAGCCCGACAGTGCAAGCAGAGGTGTTTGTATGAGAGATTTCTTTCTCTTTTACTGTGAGAGAAGAAAGGTTTCCACTCAGTCTCCTACTTGCCAGAAGTAGGGGGTGACAAGGAGATCTGGAAATGCTGATTCTTCTTCAGCCAGGAAAGCAGCCAGAGCATCAGTCTGGGGAGTCACTTGGATCATCATCTTCCCATCGAGACTTTAATTTACTACTATCAGAGTGTAGAAAGACAGTGAGATGGGTCAGGACTTGTGCCAGAGGCTCATGCCCTGAAGGAAGAACTGAGAAGAATCAGCAGAATTTGGAGCTGCCTTGGACCTGGAAAATTGGAGGAGGGTGGGGAGGAGGACGGCTGCCAGGTAACTAGCTTGAGCAATTGGGAGGAAGGCGATGATCTTAGTGAACAAGGAAAATCTAAGAGGAGCAGGTGTGAGCAAGGTGGAGCAGGGGAGGATGGTGATCGGTTTGGCTTGCTAAGTGCTGAGTGGGGCAGGTCTCTGAGACATTCACGTGGTGATGGATGGATGGATGGATGAGGTGGATGTAAGGTCCGGGGTTCGGTGCAGGGTTAAGAACTGGCAACCTGGATCAGTGTAGGTAGAGATACTCACCTACATCATTCTGATGTTTGGTTTCCTAATCTGGATAGAGAGAATCAAATGCCAGCCCTGCCGAACTCATTATGGCAATAATCCAGTGGAACGAAGTACACGAATGTGCCTTTAACATGTAACAGGATGCAGTGGGAAGACCCTCATATTTGTCATTGATCATTGTGTATAATTAGAATGCAGGTCATGTGGGATGTCGAGAGATAGGAGATGTAACCTCTCAGTGAGTCTGCAGTTAATGACGGGTCTGGGAAGAGTTTCTATGCCTTCAAAACAAAATTGAATTGTGGATTAAGGGAAAAGTGAATGGTGGGGCACAGACACTCCTGGGGCTTTGGAGAAGGAAAGAAGTGCAACACGGGGTGAGATTCCCTGATGGAGAAGTGATAACACATTGAAGCTCTGATTCACGCTGGGAGAAGCCTTTTCCAATGTGGGTCATTCTTTTCAGGCTCTCTTGCTTTCTCTGCAGGGTACCGCTCTGGAAGCTGACCACTCATGAAGAACTCTGGGAATCTTTCCTTTCAGAATCTTCCCTACCAAGACGGACAGTGACTACTAGAAAAGTAGAAAAGCTACAGCAAGGACTGATACATACTAGATGGGGCTCCGTGCAGAAGAAAGATGCAAGCTTCTATTCACAAATATTGGGAATCTCGGTGAACTAAGAGTGGGACCCTTTTAAACTGGCATCCTCTGGAGTTGCATTTCCAGAATCTCCCACAGATACCATCTGGGTCAACACCTGAAGTGAGGGAGAGCATCTTCATAGAGGCAAGGAACCAGCTTTAACAGCATCAAATATTTTTTATGCGCTGGACCAACTCAGAGGTTGGCACAGATGTTTGGAAATGGATAAATTCCGTTTCCTTGGAGGAACACATTTACTTTTTTATTAAAATCTAACATATACTACTTATCTAAGGTTCAGTTTAAATGCTACCTTTCTATGGTTCGTGTAGAATTTTTCTTTCTTCTGTGTTCCCACTGTGACTGTGTATCTTCTTGGGGAAAAGGGACAGTCTTCTTCCCCAGGGATGGAACAGAAATCCTCTCCATTAGCAGGACTTTCCACAGCACCAGGCCATGAGAAAGTCAAAGGAGTGAGGAGGAGATGCTGAGGCTCAGCAAGTGGCTAGATGGAGACGGTGACAGTGAAGTCCCCCTGGCTGTTTCCTCAATCCGTGTTTTCCATGTGAGCCACCACTGGCAGATGGTAGGGAGCCTTGCATCCTGTCACAGCTTTTCTTGGCCACCAAGGGTGCCTAAACATGGGATGTCCTCATGTGCGCTTCCCCCCAGGATTCCTGTAATGACCAGATAACACTTTTCTTTGCACTGACCTCTGATGAAGGCCTTCTGAGCCTGCAACAAGGCCATGGCACTGGTGTCACAATAGGCCTGAGGGCGATGATGCTGTCATGACCACGGGTCCCTTCTTGGCTACCTTCCTCCCCATTTTGCTCCTGGGAGACGTAATTCTGTGCTGTGCATCCCACTTTACCCCCCTTCCTCTCGGCCTGCACAGCACTAACTTCCTCCTTGCTCCCCACTAACATAATGACTGTCTTCAGCTGGCCTTTGTCATTGAGCCACCATTGTACTTTGAGAGATGGTGCAAACCATTGACCCTCAAAACTTGTTCTGAATTCATCGTTATGGTTGGCGGTGCCCAAACACTTAGAACCCAGGAAACCATTTCTCAGAGGACATGGGACTTTGAAAATCCCAGCCTCTTTGGAAGATCTGGTCTATTTTGTAATCAGATATAGATTGTTCCTCCTTTTTTAAATAGATTGCTGAAGACCAAATTCATTTTGAAAAGATGCCTGGGCTGGGCATGGTGGAGCATGCCTATAACCCTAATACTCAGGAAGCTGAGGCAGGAGGATCACGGAGGGTTCAAGGCCAGCCTGGGCTATGCAGTGAGTCCAAGGCCTGAACTACATGGAGAGACCCTGTCACAAACAAACAAACAAACATGCCTGTGGTTTGTAGATCAAGGATCTGTAGAAGTATTTGGGGAGAACTATCAAAATCAATGACGCTTCATTGCGTGTTCTTGGAAATTCAGCTTTGCCCTGCTTTGATTTCCTATGCCTCCCTCTGGTACCCTACTTTTACACTATTGTGATGCTAATGTTCCTTGTGCCTACTTTAAATCTCTATAGAATGATGCGAGATGCATTTAAACAGATATCTAAATATGTAAGCAACATTTAATATGTAATTAAGTAGAAAGTAAGTTAATTTCTAACCTGTTCTCCATTGTTTTGTTCCTCCAATTTCTTTTCATTACAGCTGTTCCTCAAACCCTCTACTAAGTGGGGAGAAACCCCAGGGACAAAACATAACCAAAATAACAAAATAAAAAAAGTCTGAGGACCATGTGACCACATCACCTGATCATGCCGGTTCCTGTGCAGCCTTGGTGGGTGGTTTGCTTGAGAGTTGCTCTGGAATGGCCACATGCAGACAGGAGAAGACAAACTCCAGGGAGGAAGAGATCCTGTCTGGCGCCCCTCCATGCTTACAACACGCAGAATGTGCCAGTGAGGAGGCCGGTGGGACCTTTTACAACAGGACAGATAACTCCGATTTTAAGACAGCTCAGTCCCTGGTCTGCGGAGTCACCCGGTGAAAGTTTAGGATCATTTCAGTCTCGTGATTTATAGGATGGTGGTGGACCTACACTCAGAGGTACACCCTCCCCTGTGTGGTATTTTCCATACATTTAAATCTTGCTGCTAAGGCAGAGCAAGTACAGATGCGTCTCACTCGGTGTGACAGCTCAGGTCCCGGCCATTTCCATGTAAATTGAGCCCTCTTACAGTAAACGGGATCATTTAACAGACTGCTGGGCAGCTCTCTCTCAGCTCAAAGGCGCCCTGGAGCAATGCCTTTGAAAGCCGCGCGGATCCTCTGTGACTTAAGTAATCACGTTCTAATTTATATTTTCTCTTAATTTGGATTGTAATTTAAAGAGCTTCCCTCTAAATCTTTACTTAATGTAAGTAAATAAATTAATGCATATCCTATAATATTTTCCCCAGAGGTGAAATAATCATGGATGTGTCATACTTGTAATTACGTTTTAAGTCAACGATTTTAATCATAGCCTTGGGAGAGAGATGGATGTCATGGAAGGTTTCTGCTCATTAGCTTGTCTAAAGCAGGGACAGCCAGAGTCTGGTTTATTCATCTGAGGATGCCTAGCCAGGCTTTCACCCAGGGATGTCTCGAGTTCTTTGATGAAAGGCTGGCAGAGGACAGAGGGGTTCGGAAGGAGATGAACTTGGAGAAGAGAAATAGGCTGAAATCCAACCTGGATTCATTCTCTTGCCATAAACCTGTTTGATGTTGAGCTGATTTCTTAAAACCTTTTGAGTTTCAACATCTTCCCTTAAAAACGGGCTAAAGTTTTACACGGTGACTCTGAAGGTGTGGAGGTGCAATGCTCACGGCACACCTTACTATTAGGGTACAAAGTATAGAACGTTCACTGACAGAGGGCAAGTTTTCCTCTTTGCTTCCTCCCTTCCCTCCTTTCTGCCTGCCCGTCTTCCTTCCTTTCTTTTTCTATTTGTACTTATTTAACATTCACCTACGCCTTGTTTCACAGTTTTTCCCTGGATTCCTCTGATTCAGAGGAATCAGTTTTTCTCATTGAGTCCACTTGATTGTTCATAAGATTTTCTGGACATTAGTCATCATCACAAAAAGACTTTCATCACTTTGAAAAGATGTGTTGGGATAGAAAGAGAAAGTGCGCCCTCTGGTGTAGCCCAGGAGAAAACAGCACAGGAATTGTAACACTGGTTTTTTTTTTAAAGAAACTCCTCCCTAAATTATTGCTTTCTTCTGCCTTTTGAATCGAAACCTTTTCTTTACTAACTTAGCCTGGCTATTAGATATTTACTCTATGGATCTTCAAACTGGCTACTTTTGTTTTTTATTATAAATTTCTCTGAATTTTGAAAACCATTGAAGACAAGTAGAATTTTCAAAATTAGTTCCATTTATTCTTTTTTTGTTGTTCCATTTATTCTTACTGGGTGGTATTTTTATAATTGTAGTTGCAATGCGAATGCTAAGTAGAATCTTGCCTTGATTTATTTTGCTTTCATTTAATTTTAAATTAAATAACCTCAATCAAGATTATGATCTAAGTGGCTGATGCTGTGAATTATAAGATTCTGCTCCTGGTGAGTAGAGAACAGACAAAGAAATGAATGCTTTCTTATAACTTCAGAGCAATGACAGGCATTTAATCACATTAGCATACAGTGCACTCAGACACGAGATTCTTTCCATGGAATTACGGACCGCTCATATTGTTTTAAATCGACACTGGCCCGTGTTCACCATGCTTTGAGCTTTATGCCAATATTTTTCATTCCTTTTGTGGGGACAACTCAACAATAAAAGTGTAGCAAGCGTAAGTTACATAAGCCACACAGTTACATGTGCAGTAACTCCGTATCTTCCTTCCCGTTGCGTAGCTTGATTCTTACTTCTGCCTCTTAGGAAAAAGCAAAGTAATTTCTAGGTCTGGGCGTGTATTGGAGCTGGTTCATACTAGAATGTCAGAACTAATTATTAAATTTTCAGGAAATTTGCATGCCAGGTATTAAAATTTTACTCTTAAACTTGTTATGTAAAGCAATATAAATGAATGACATTAAAAATTAAGATTATAACTTTAAAATAAAGACTCACCCCTTACTAATTAGATTAGATGAGCATACAAAAGCCCGTCGAACTCTGCCCCGCCTCATAGCAGCACACGCATGCGTCCACTGCTGGACTCTGATCTTTCCTTCTTTGTCTTTTGAGGTTGCTGCCCAGCTGCCCTGGCCATCCACCGTCGCCCACAAGTGAGGCCCCTGCTTTTCCCCACAAATGGGATGAGCAGATATAGCTAAGTCTCTCCACAAAAGGAGAAGTTTTCCTCACTTTGTCTTTCAGGGTCACCTGATCTAAGCTGTGATGCACTGCTACATAGTTTCGTCTTGTACCCACAGCATGGAGCTAGCGTCAGAAACCGACCTCTGCCTGTTCCCCCGTCCCGCTGGTCCTACAGGACTCCGCTGGCGAGGGGTACGGTGGAGAGCATTGGTGCAGTGTGGGCGGGGAACCTGCAGCTCTGGGCTATACCTCACGGATCACATTTGTTCCTTCTGGTTCTCTGCCGACTTGGTCCTTGATTTGTCACTTTCATCTTATGGTGGATTTTCTGCTACACCTATTATGACTTGTTGGAACCTAGGAGATGCCCTCATGAGGAGTGTTCTGGACCAAGTTCTCACTTGTGTTTCCATCCTTACCAGGACCAAAGAATGTGATTGTTTTTTCAAAAATATGTAGTGCTCCACTGTAGGAGACATGGTCCTGGTCCTCCAGTGCAAGGTTTACAGGGTGTGATCAAAGCATATGGCAAATGTTTAAGTTAAAAGATTTATTACAGTAAAGGACACATACCCATTAATCCTCCTCAGATACTCCTGCCACCACCACCACCACCACCACCACTTTAAACGCACTTATCCCATTGTTCTTGTCACTTTCTGAAGCAGTTCTGGAGCTCCTCTTTCTTGAGTGTCTTTATAAGGTGTGATAAAAAATACAGTGGGTACTGTCTCAGAGAGTTCCGTCCCAGCGGAAGACAGTTCTGTGTAAGCATCACAGTGTGTCCTCAACCATCACACTGACCGGATCTGCCACCGTGTGACTTCCGGTTCCTCCCCAAAGTCTAAAGGAGCACGAAACGTAAATGATGTGAACTGATTCATGACGCTGAGGGAATTTCATCAGTGTCCCTAAAAGCACTCATGAAAGAAGACTTCCAGCGCCGCTTTCACAACTGCAAGAACAATGGGAGACTCATGTTGGAGAGAGGTGGATCGGTGTCAGTGTGTCTTGTAGTGTAGTCATTTTTAAAAAAATTCAGCATGTGCTGTACTGTTTCGTCACACCTCGTATGCTGTGATCCTTCACCTGGGGTCTTCTGCAGACACCACAGGGCATCTTTTCTCACTAATGATTCTCTTACTCTCTGGTATTTGTGGATTGTTTTTCCCAAGGGGCAGGCTGCTGGGCTTTCCTCAGAGCTGACTCAGAGCCCTTTGCTTCTCTAGCTCTCACTCCCCTACTCCAAGATCGCAAGTCTTTCTGTCACCTACCATATGACCTGGAGCAATAATCCAAGATGTGAAATATACTGCAGCCAGAACCCCAAAAAAGTTCACTTGTGCCTTCTTTGTTATGAGGAGGCATCGTGCTTCCGTGTGATTGCCCCAGCACTGAATTTCTAGACATTTTCTAGCTGTGGCAGTTTCTGAATTTTTGCAGAGTTAATTATTTGCCTTCTCTGTAGCACCTATGTGGCCTGTATCTCCCACTCTCCCAGGCTAAGCAGCAGGATGCCATTGATGTAGAACCTCACTGTGCTGTTTTCATCTCTCCTACTGTGCTCTAGCAAAGAACAGGAGAGTTAAGGTGGTAGCTCTGGGATAATCCTTTAAATACACACATTCTGTTGCTTATTCCTCGTGATTGCAAACAGACTCTTATCCTGTTTGCTGACAATGGTAGAGATGGCCACCACATCAGTGGCCATCCTCCACCTGTGGCTGGCAAAGCTCCCACATCTAGCAGGGCCTTTGCATCAGGAGTTGACTTGCAGTGGTCTAGAGACGTTCTCTAGGATTCACTAAATCCTGTGCCTTCTCAGGCCTCTGGAAGATTGCTCACGTCTGCCATCCCTTAGTCTTGCAGTTTTGCTTTTTCTTTGTTGTCCTGGTCAGAGAGGGTCACTTTCAGAGACTTCTATGTCACCTTTGCCATTTTGATAACTCTTGCCCTGTGGGACAAGGTGTCAACTACCAAGAATGTTCTCAATTACACATTTTGGAAATATGCAAGTAGGGGATCTGTGGGCCTACTGTGACCCCCTGTGTGCCAAAAGCATTGAAGATTCCACTGATTTCCAGGTATAGTGGTGCACAATGATCCTACCTGCTCTGGAGGCAGGAGGATCACAAATTTGAGGCCAGCTTCAACGGCATAGTGAAACCCTATTTAAAAATAAAATAAAAAATAAAAGAGCTGGGTATGCAGCTCAGGACTCCTTGGACTCAATACCCAGTATTGGTAAAATAGTAATAATAATAAAGAACATATTGGATTTGACATATGACTTCCCTTGTCTTCCCCCTACCATGGGGTAAAGCAGGAGAATGCCTCAAGTGTAGGAGACTGATGGCAGTTCGGATCTTGTGTCCAGGCATTCTTGAAAAGTCTGGGCAGTGCACTTCCACTGGTGTTCAGCTCACCGTGTCAATGGCTCCGGGTTCCTTCGCAGGACTGGAGAGGCACCGCAGTGTGGGGGGCACACGTGCGTGTAGTAGGACTCTTTCTTCTGTGATCTGATTGCTGCACTGTCAGTAGATTCCAGGTCTGAAAAGTGGCTCAGGTCTGAACTTGGGAGTGGGGTTACTGCTGTATTTGGGGGTGACTGCCTTCAGCCTCTGGCTCGCTCTTGTGCTTTTGTTTGTTTTGCTTTTGTAAACTGAGTAGAATCCTTGCCAGTTCCCTGTCTCTCCTGTTCTACAGTCTCCACAGTTTGTTTGTACAGTGGGTCCCCTTGGCTGCCGCTCCACCCTGACAGCCCTTGTGAAATCACAGGCTTCCCGAGGGTGACTCTCTTATTTTGGCTTCCTATCATCTGATTGCTCCGCATAAACTAAGCTCTGTGGCAGTCCTTTCTGCACTAAAAGCTCACTTTGGACACAGAGGCTGTCCCCAGAGCATTCCTATGGCCCTGATGTGAGCTGTGTCACTGAAGTCTCCAATGAAACCTGATCCTCTGGAGAGGCTTCTGGCTCCACACAGTAAATCCATTCCATCAAACCCACTTTTCCTGAAACTAAATTCCTTCTTCCACTCTCTGCCCTCACGGTTCTGTCCTTTTCACATGAGCCATAGCTGTTTCTGTGCTTCAGGGAGCCACGCTAGTCAGGAGTCAGCTCTCTTTCCTAGGTCAGTGCCAGAGTGTTCATTGCCATCTCTTGAGACTACAGACTGGAGTCTACAAATTTTTCCTTATCTGCTTTATGTTCTGCTCCCCTTAATCAACCATTCAGAGAACCAGCCCCACATTTACCGCCCTGGCTAGTGTGTGCTGCTTTAGTTTCCCAGCTTCTCTGGAATATAGTTCTCTCCTCACCTGTTAGGTCAGAACATGCTTGGGTGAGTTTTGCTAAGACTCAAGTGCATTATAAAGGTAGTGGCTGGAAGGGACATGCACCGGTTCTCTGTAGGTCCTTCCTGAATTCCAAGACTTGCTAGAATCTGGCTCTGTCTTCCCCTAAGACTCTTTGCATCTTCTCCTGAAGCACACTGTTACACCACACTGTCTTCCCCACCAGGTTGCGAGATGGCCATGAACAGCCTCTATCTTACCCATGAATGTGTCCTGTGTGCTTAGTTCCATGCCTGATACGGATATTTAATGATGTGTGGCGTGAACAGGTCTCTTGCACAAAGGACACCAGCATACACTGGCTGTTCTTTATGGGCCAGGCTCTGTTTAAGCTCTTACTTAATGTACGGCTTGTTTAATCTTCTGAGATATGCAGATAAGGTAGTGTATCCTCCCCCCAAAATTCCCATTCCCGCAGCACCCTAT
The DNA here is from genome assembly GCA_004027455.1 of Hydrochoerus hydrochaeris. Lineage (NCBI taxonomy): Eukaryota > Metazoa > Chordata > Mammalia > Rodentia > Hydrochaeridae > Hydrochoerus > Hydrochoerus hydrochaeris. The sequence continues at coordinate 113,820 of PVLA01004526.1, read as the reverse complement.
ACTATTTCACTGTCATAGCGATTATTGCATGCATACCTCGAATTATCGTCTACCTTTGACTTGGAGCTCCATGTAAGTAAGGAATCACAGTATTCAATATTTGTTTTGTGTGTGTACTCATGACTGCATGAGTGAATAAATTAATTCTCAGAAATTAACTAGAGAGGCTTAAGCACTTTGCCATTTCACTCTGTTTTGTGATAGGCATATTGCATTATATATTTTTCTTAATTCATACATGCTGTTTAAGACAGGTCAGGTCTTTTGATTTGAAGTTCATAAGCCATTGTACTCACCTCTATAATCAGCTGCGACTAGAAAATAGGCAATATATTTTATGGAGCAGGATATGTGAAACTTTATTTCACACAAGGAACATGCTTCTTTTATATAGGTCCCCTCCTCTTGCAAATGCAAATCAATTTTTTATGTCTGTCAAACCCCAGCACACATTCCAGTGATTAACAGCCCAGTGTTAATGTGATGAAGGAAATTAATTTTAGATGTGTTTGGAGTTTAGAAGTAATTTGTGTAAAAATAAGATCCTGCTGTGATTCAACTATTTCCTACCAGTCTGAGATATGCTGCCCTGGAAAATGTGTTATTGGCACATTTATCATAGATCACAGCTCATTATTTCAAGGGCTGACAAGCGTCTCGTTGCACATTTATTAGGGAACTGAGCCTTAATCATATCTGTGGTTTTAAGAGTTCCTGTCCGATTAGATTTGTGACTTTTTTTTTATGAAGAATCTTAAAAGGGAAAAATCTCCCAGACCTGGAACTGAAAGAATGATAATTTTATAGAGTATTTAAAAAGAGTTATAAGGACTCACCTACATAAAAAAGACGGCTCCTATTTTATTTTTTTATGTTCTGATGAGCAAACTCAATTTTTTTTTTTAATTCCACTCAGTAGTCCTGAACTGTTACATTCTCAGCTTGTAAAACTTCCGCGTTCTGGAAACTTTATAATGCTTAGTTTTGTTTTTCATCTTCTTTTTTAAAAAAATGTTCATAAGACCAAAGAGGTGAACCAATATCAACTAATAACAACAACAAAAATAATAGTAATTTAGAAAAAAAAGTATAAGCCCCAAACAAAACTTCCAAGATGTTGTATTTTGAAAACAACATTTTATTACTTCAACAAATAGTTCAGCTTCTGTTACGTGAACTACTATGGTTTTGAATGTCTTAAAAAATATAAATCAGTGAAGAAACCAACTGCAATTATTTTCTTGGGGAAGCTTACATTCTGGTGGGAGTAAACCTCAAAGAATAAGCACAGTACATCGTCAAACTATGAAATGTGTCACGAGATGCTAAATGGAGTGGGGGAAATGGAATAAGAAGAGAAGGCTCTGGAATGATGGGGAAGGTCTGCACAGGGAATGACCCGCCGCTCTTAATGAGATACCGAGGCTTGAGAAGACCAAGAAGGGGAAGCTCCGATGCTATGTGCAGCAGAAGTGCTCCTGGTCTAAAGAGCACCTGGCTCCAAGGCCCTGGATTGGGTTTGGGTCTGTGCCTGGAATGTTCCAGGAGCATTCAGGAGGCCAGTGTGGAGGAAGCAGAGTCATTGGGGGGAAGAGTTATGGGGTGTGGGGTGTGGAGGGACTCAGAGAAGATCCTATAGAGTCAGATTGTGGAAAGAATTATGAGCTGTTAAAGGACTTTTTGGCTTTTGAAAAATATGGAACCTCAGTGCATGTAAAGAAGAGGGAGGTCATGGGGATCACACCTGTTAGTGCACTGTCGGAATAATCCGGGTTAGAGAAGACCGTGGCTCAGACCAGCATAATGGTAGCTGATCCTCCTGGCAGCAGTCAAATTTGGGATATATTTCAAAGGTGAAAGCAAGCAACGTTCTGATAGAGATATCAGATATATAAAAAAGGAAGAAATCAGGAAGATATGAGATATATAAAAAAGGAAGAAATCAGGGTGAGCCCAAGGTTTTTGGCCTGAGCAGGTAGCAGGAAGGAGTTCACATCAACTGAGATGGGTGAGACCATGAGTGTAGAAGGTGGTGGCAGCGGGAGAGGTCAGGACTTCAGATCTGAGCGCACAGAATAGTGATATCTATTAAATGTTTCAGTGAAAATGCTAAAGAACGATCCAAAAGAAATTCTTAGCCTGTAAATGGTAACTAAATCCATGAGACTGGTCACGATCACCTACAGAGTGAGTACACCAGGAGGTTTCTTTCTCTTCACACTTCCATTACTTTTCCCAAGTGAATCTGATTGCATGGAGATGGTCGAGTGTGGGTTAATCTGAATGGTTGCCTAAGCATCAATTATTGAAGAAGCTTTCAAATTTATTGATAAATAAGAAAATAAAAGGGAACAAGGAACGGTAACCCAGCTCCATCACTGGATGCTCCCTCTCCAATTACAGCTCCACCCAGACCAGAGAGATCTGGGGGTGGACTGGGTACCATCCACTCAGCCTCCTGTGTGATGTTCTACCACATCCTGTCCTGAGCTCCAGAGAAGACCTGTCAGTTCCTTTCACTCTGTGTCCCTAATGAGTTTTGCTAAGGGATGTCACCCATGGGAGACTGAGCAGAGGGAGATGGGAGGCTGGAAAACTGATCCTTTCTGCTGTGTCGCAGATGAGACAGTGTCTGTGGTTTTCCATGATCACAGTGTCTATTGAGAAGTGACTTCCTGTTGCCTGGATACCTTTTCTCCTTCAGCCCGGGGACAGTGTTGTCTTTTCCTGCATATAGTCCTCAGGGTCTCAACAGCCTTGCACTTTTGGTACATAGTAAAACATGCTAATCAATACACCTCTACTGCCTCCAGTTCTTTCCTTCTCCTGATGTTAACCCACTCATTTACCTAACAGGAGATCCAAGAGAAATATCTAAGGAATCGTACATCAAAAAATAGCTAACAAAATATGATTTTTACTATTCCATATAAAGATACAAAGTATATATAAAGTATCTTTGCTATTTGAATTCAGAACAGATATGTGTTACAAATCCACTGCCAAAATGACCTCCCAAATTACAAATGTGTGGGAAAAAATTCTAGAATGGTGTTCTACTGCATTACCCAACAAAATAGTCCAGGCGACTGGGGGTTTGCAATTAGAAACAACCACCAGTCTTTTATTCATTTGGTAAATCTTTGTTGAATTCTTAACATGCTACTCACCCACAGAAAAACATAATTACTGCATTGAAAATTCTACAGAAGAGTCAGTGAACCTAAAGACAAGTGTCAATACATACCATACAATACAAAGAACAAAGAGAGGAGAAATAGCTGAAGAAATCCAAAGGATCTGAGTAAAGATGATGAAACAAACTAGCATACTTATAATTAGAGCCCTAAAAGTCTGCAGAAACTAATGGGGGGATGACCATAATTTGATGAAAAAGACAGAAGCTATGTACACAGAGAGTTTCTGCTTTGGTTAAGGTGATTTCAGTTTACCATATCATGCCACAAAATACCAGAGATTACCACAACAGCATCAAAGAGAGGAAATCAGAAAAGGCCTGCAAAAGAGATCATAGGCAAAGATAATTCTGCAAGATAAACAAGCAAAAAGAAAGTGATGATTCTTTTACTTGCTGCAAAGATACGAGCAGGAGAGAAGGTTGAGACTGTCATAGTGAGAGGAAACATAGCTAAGTAATCACACTGTTCCCTGAGCAGTAGGGCGAAGGTGATTCTGGAAGAGAAAAGGAGCTATTGCTTAGTAGGATGCATGGAAATGTCAGTGACTGTTCCTTTGGGTAAGTGGGGAGTTGGCCAGATCTGTGAGATGTTTTTGGTGGTTGGTGCTAAGGGTCACTGATATATAGTTGTTTAAGGCAACAAAATTAGATTGTAGCAATCACAAATTTACTATTTGAGATGATTTTAGTACTTTTTGTTTTGAAGATCCAGGTTTCCCTTTGGAATTATTTGCTTTTTTCCTAAAGATATTCTTCTAACATGTCTTGTAATACAGTTTTTCCTTGACAAATTCCTGAAGTCTTTGTTTACCTGAGAATGTCCTTTTTAATTTTATTTTTGAGTTCATATTAGGAAGAGTTTTTACTGAATATGGAAGTCTTATCCTGATCCATATCATTTACATCGAGAAGTCAGTCATCACTAGGATCATTCTCTTCCTGTAAGCCTGAGCCATTTTTCCCCAGCTGTTCCAAGATTATCTTTTCTTTTCTTATGTAAGGATTTCGGCACCTTTTCTGTGAGGTGGTTTTCTTTGCATTTACCCTGATTTAAGTCTGCTGAATTTCTGTGATCTGTACTTCTGTCTTTTTCATCAAATTACGGTCATTTCCCCCATTATTTTCTGCAGACTTTTAGGACTCTAATTATATGTATGCTAGTTTGTTTCACCATCTTTACTCAGATCCTTTGGATTTCTTCAGCTATTTCTCCTCTCTTTGTTCTTTGTATTGCATGGTATGTATTGACACCTGTCTTTATGTTCACTGACTCTTCTGTTATCTGTACGCTGCCATTAAGACTTTCCAATAAATTACTCATCTCATCCATCGTACTTTCAGTCCTAGAATTTCCCTTTATTAATAGTACACATTCCTTTGTTGAGATTTACTATCCACATCACTAAGATAATATGTTTCTAGAGTTCAAAGGTAAGCACACTTTTCTGGATCATAAATATTCAAGGATTTGTATGCCATATATAATCTTTGTCACATATTCTTATCTTTTAAAATAACCCTTAAAAGTATAAAAACCATTCTTATCTCATGGGTGTACAAACAACAGCCCACAGGTGTGACTTGGCCTCTGAGCCTACGGTTCTTCTGCCCTTCTTTAAATTCTTCACTGAGGGACACTGGTGAAATTTCTGATCAGTGACAAGGACACTTCAGTCCAGATGCAAACAAATTCTCATTAGTAAAGAGGAAAAGAAACTCAGAGTATTGGATGATATAAAAATTTCCTAAATAGTATATTAGAAAATTTTGACCTGAGAAAATTGAGAATTAAATATAAACACACTTAAGAAATTTGAAGCCAGCTAGGTGTGGCTGTACATGCCTATAATCCAAGCACTCTGGGAGCTTGAGGCAGCAGGATTCCAAGTTCAGTTCCAGCTTTGACAATTTGAGATCCTGTATCGGTATAATATTTTTTAAACTGGGGATATAGTTCAATGTGAAGGTCCCAAGTTAATTCCAGTGTCACACAATGCACAAAAAGAAAGAAATATTAATGCATACTCTTAAATTTTAAGGAATTCTATACATATTTATGTTTTGTATATTTAGGATTTGAAACAAAATTTGACTTCTAGGAATAAGAATTAGTCCAGCTTGTGCATTTCAGTTAAAAATTTACTGTTTGAGTTACAAGAGATAACATATAATACATATGACATGCAAAACATATAAAAATAAAATACAATAGCTGTACAACATTTATTAGGACAGATAGATTCTTGTTTGTCCTTATTTAACTTGCACATGTAGATTATTTAGTTAGAGTCCACTTAGCATCTACTCTTCTTATACACCACACACACATGCACAAAATATCATGAGGACATTTAAGGTAATTTAGGATTGGCTATATCTATAAATTTAATTTACTAGACTTTTAAAAATTTTTAGATACTTGAGAGGTTTTGTTCTGGCAGCAAATGGAAGTACTTAAAGCATAGTACATTTATAATTCAGCTAAAAATGTTAGTTATGTAATTAAACTTGCAAATTGAACTAAATTTATTCAGGACTCTTAAATTCTTTTTAAATTTATAAATAAAATAAGAATAATTAGCTGAACTGAAAGAGTAAGAATGTGAGAATTAAGCACACTGAGTATTAATGTATTAGCTGAATCTAGAGAGTCTTTCTTGCACACAAAAACTGCTCTTGTGGGTACGAAGTACTTATATTTTATTCACAAACAGATTATTTGCTGAGACCTCAGTTTTCTACTGGCACCTTCCTTCTGTCATGGATCTGTTTGCCAGAGTGTATGTAAATTTTGTTTTTATTGTGCTGCCATTTTCTTGTTCTGACTTAATTTTCAAGTGTAGATTGATTATCTCTGAGATCTAGTGCCTTATAATACCTATCCGACTACAAAAAATTTTAATGGTAGTACAAAAGGCATCCCAGAAACTCCAAGCTCTACCTTAAGACTTATGTTGATTTCTTCATAACACTATGCCAGGCAGGGTGTTGTCCAGTTTGAACAGTTCTGGTAATGGAAAATACGATAGAAGACAAAAATTTTTTTCTTTTCTTTTTTTTCGATAGGGCTTCCCTAGGTAGTTCAGAAGTTCAGACTGGTCTTTAACTTGCTATGTAGTCCATGCTGGTCTCGAACTCACAGTAATACTCTGAGTGCTGGGGTTATAGACCAGAATCACCATGCCTGGTTAAATCTTCTTATTCTTTAATGATTCCAAAAGTTAGAAAGTTTTTCTTGGATCATTCTGAACCATGCCTTCTGTATTAGTTTTCCCATGGCTGAGACACAATACCTGGCATCCATAACTTATGGAAAGAGAAGTTTAATTTGACCCATAGTTTAAGGGGATTCAGAAAATGGCATGTAGACTGCTGGACTGAGATACGGCAGTGAAGGACTTGGCAGAGTAAAGATGGCAGCTGAGGAGCAGAAGAACTGCACCGGAGAGGAAGCGGTGGGCAGGCAGATACAGCGCCTGAACTCGTGCCTTTGTGATGCACCTGAACACGCAGAATCGTGCTTTATCAATCCCCCGGGCAGCTCCAAAGCCAATAAATTTGACACATCCTGACTGACACAAGCTTAAAGACACCTTCCTGCCTTTTGCCTGCAATGATCTTCTGTTTTTCTTGGATCCCATTTTCCCTGCAGCCATGGCTTTGGAGTCCACAGCTCTTTCTTCTCCAGATTTTACTTGCACTTTCTCTTCCAATCCACACAACGAACACTGACTGGATTTTTTTTTTTTTTTTTTTTTGTACTCAGCTTCGAACTCACGACCTCATGAACCGCTGAGCTAAATCCCCAGCCCTTCGGACCTGTCCTAATATGCAGCATTCACAATGCAATGCAGCCTTCCCAGTGTGATCCGAGCAGCCCTAAGTAGAGCCACTGTGCCTCGCACTCCCATCTCTCCATCTCCTCCTTTGGATGCTGTATTTCCATTGAATCCCATCTTGCCTGTATTTCCCGTCTAAGCTCTTTGGCTTGGAAAGTTTAGAAGTATGTATCAACCAAACAGCCCCACTTTTTCTGTGTGGCCACTTCCCTTACTTTAGTTGTTTTTGTATCAAGTGTTTTCATTAATTCTGTGTGGAATTTATGATTAAAGTTGAGATCGAATCCTTCAAAACAGTACAGTCTTGGACTGTTTAGAATTGAATCTCTGTAGGGTTTAAAATTGAGGGCTAGGGAAAAAGAAAACTCTTTCCACACTGTCTTAGTTTTCTTGTCAATGATATAAAATACCAAATATCTGCAACTTATAGGAAGAGAGATGTATTTTGGTTCATAGTTTGTAGGGGGTTCAGTCTACAGTGGCTGGCTCCGTGCCGGGGAGCATGGCAGAGGGGCATGGTAGAGGAGAAGCAGCTCATGACGTGGTGGTGGGAAGTAGAGAGAGATCAAGGGAGAAGGGGAGAAATAAAATAGACCTTTCCAGGCCATGTCCCCAGCAGCCAGCTTTTTAGACCACATCTCACCTCCCCACATTACATTTAGCTATGAACTCATCAGGAGACTGGTCCACTGAGGTATATCACACCCCCATGGTCCAATAACCTTCGCAAATCCCCATTTATGAGTGCATGAGGCTTTGGGGGACATCTAGGTATATACATGACATAAGCTTAAGCATAAAAAGTTCAGAAACATCTTTGTTACTATATTAATAATTCCCCTATTTGGGGATGAAGGGGTCAGACTAAAGCATCACTTGAGGAAATCTCATAGAATAAGTCATTCTGCTAACACAATAGATTCGTCAGGATTGAAAATTTGCTACACATTTATATCCAGAAAGTTTCATAGTGATGCAGAAAACTTACACATGCAAGAATTAAACATGCAAAACCTGAAAGCTACAATGGAAACTTGAGGTTGACCCCTGAGCCACTGAGTAGTAATGAGTTTCTATTTCTTTTGAGCACAATGTATTCAATAAGGTGAAAAGCCTGCTCAAGAAATAGAAGCTGATGAGTTTGCTCTGGAATGACCCTCCCTATGTTTGTTTAAGATTAGGTATTTGTCTGTTTCAAGTGTGCCTCTTACCTCAACATTGTTCAAGCCCTTCAGGAAATGAGATTTTCCTAAGGAAGGATATAATGACCACATTTGCTAAAGGAAAAGTAATAGAAATTTTGCTGACTGATTACTCTTCCCTTTCACCATTAATGCTTCCTTATGATGGTAATGAAAACCTTGATCTATTAACTCTATTACATGTTTTATAGTGAGGAAGAAACTACCATTTTTATAGAAGTTGAATTTCTGGCCCTACAAGTGTTTAAGTAGGTTGGCAAAAGCAAGAGAGATGGTAAAAGAATCAATGGATGAAACACAAATCTCAGAGGTTGGACTTTGGAGAGATATTTAACAGCCATATTTTGTTCTGATTAACTCTCCTTTTCCCAGAAGCAAAGAAGATGTCCTCTGTGGCAGTAAGGCATTTAGGACAATCTGTCATCTTTAATAGTACCACTAATAATAAGAAAGCCATTTTCAGGCTCTTCTGTTTTAATTAGATGCTGGTTAACTATCACATAGCTCATTCTACTCATTCTACAACAGCTTGTATATTATAGCTTTTGTAGAAGCTTTATGTTAGAGACCACTGTTCAAAGTCATTCTGGATAAGAGAAGTAACTTTCATATGTCATTCATTAGAAAAGATTTTTTAGATTTTTAAACTTTTTGCTTTTGTATGAATCTGTCTGTAAGAGTAAACAGTGTGGTGGAGCATATTTGCAATAACCTGATCTGTTACTGGGCACCTATCAAAGCTTTCAATAATTCAATATAAATAAAGTCTATAGGTTTCTTTCTCCACAGCTCTGCTACTAGAAACTGTGTTACATCACAAATGTGTCTCTGACGGAATCTCTCATGCACACGCCAGTAATCAGCAAGCATCTACACATCCCCATCCAGCCTGTTTCCATGGCCAGTGCGGTCCCAGTCTCACACTTGAGACCCCGCATTTCATTGTGTCACGTGAGCTACTAACAAGTTCTTTGCACAAAATGTTCTCCAGAAGCAGAAGCATTACTTTCCCACAGCTAATGTTCAGGTAGAATAAGAGGACAGAATCCTCAACAACTTTGGAATGAAGGACTAAATTAGAGTTCAAGACTACCACTTGGGAAGGCTGCTGGGCTGCTGGGAATGCTAGGTTTCTAGAATCAACTCACAGTGACTAGGTATCACCTTTGTGTCTCCAGTATTATTTATAATACTACTTATGCAAATAAACAAAAAGCATAGTACTGTCCCTGATATAGTCCAAGTGTTTGTGTTTTAAATGTTGTGTAACCTTCTTGAAATATTCATGATTAGAAAGGGCCCCAACATATTAACTAAAATACATGTACTTCCACTTTGTACGGGGTAAATTATAATAATATAACTGTAAGATTCATGAGCTGTTTAATACCATGAGGCTCCTTCCTTGCTGTTTCATTTTCAGTCCCCGTCTTCTCTCTGTCTCCCATCCTCGCTCCCTCCTTCCTTCTTGCTTCTCTTTCTCCCTTGTTCCCTTCTTTCTTTTCCCTTTTCTTTCCTGCAACCTTTTCCTGCCCCTTATGTAACAAGTGGTTTTTGAGTAGCAGGCTACTTGAACTGTCAGGAGATCTGGGCTGAGCACCAACCATAACTACTTTGCTAGAGATAGGGTAATCATGGACTGAGATTGAGGAGTTTCCCGGGATCTTAACCTTTCCATTTTATGGTGACATCCAGGCAGACTAAGACAGTTGGTGATCTTAGTTATGCTAGTTGTGATTGTGGGAATATTGTTGCATTTCTGGAGCTTAAGCTTCTCATTTTTAAAACAGAAAGTGGTAATGCTTAATAATGTCACGGTAGGAAATTGACAACTTAGTTTGGAGAGTACATGATGTAGTGTTGTGGAAGACACATGTATTCTTTGACAACTGATTTCATCTCAAGGAAAAAGACCTGCTGGCTTGGTAAATAATTTTATAAGCAGTTGGAAGTAGAGATAAATGGCAAGAGTTACTTGTGAGGAGGATATATTGACCCTAAACAGCTTTCTATGGGGGAGTTAGGTCAGGTAACTGCCTGGTTTGTCTTTCTCACAAACCCAAACTAAAGGGGTGGGTAGGAGAGTACTTTCTAGAAAACCCAATGCATTAAGGGAGTGGTGTGAAAAGAACTGAAACATGTCACATGGAAATGGTTGATGCCTAATATTACATGAGACATATAAATCCCATCTTCGTATGAAATTCTTCTTGAAAATTATGCATCACTCTATTGTGCATTTGTCATTATGTCTCATTTTAGGGCAGGATGAAGAAGAGAGACTAGCATCACAAAAGGCAGGGCAAGAGCCGAGCCTGCAATCTGCAGGATAGCAAGGTACACACTCCACTTTGCTGTTAGGATTGTGACCTTGTACAATCCTTACAGAAAACTCTTAGAGCAGTGCCTGATACTTATTAGTATCTGTGCATTTTAGGTTTTTATTTTTTACCATAAGAACAGCCTGTGTTCAAAGCACAACAATTTCTTTCCACCTCTTCCATGCTTAGGACCTTTTCAATCCTTCCAAACAATAGAGCCTTGGACTGTTTAGAGCTCAATGTGTGTAGATTTTAAAATTGAGGGCTAGGGAATAAGAAAACACTCCCTTCCATGCTGTCTTAGTTTTCTTGTCTATGATACCCAACATCTACAACTTACAGAAAGAGAGATTTGTTTTGGCTCACAGTTTGTAAGGAGTTCAGTCCATAGTTGGCTGACTCCAAGGCAAAGTAGCGTGAAGGAGGGGCATGGCAAGAGAAGCAGCTCATGGTGTGGTGGTGGAAAGCAGAGAGAGATCAAGGGAAAAGGAAGGGAGACAGACCCTTCCAGGCCACCCTCACCACCGACCACCTTTTTAGACACATCTCAAGTCCCAACATTACATTGAGCTATGAACACATCAGTAGACTATTCCCCTGTTGTATGTTACACCCTCACGGTCCAGTCACCTTTTGAAATCTCCACTTTTTTCCTTTCTGAGTCAGCTCTCAGTTTGTACAAAAATCCTGTGTTGGAGAAACTGCCTCTCCGTGGCATATGAAGACCCCAGTAATTTTTCTGATCCAAGGGTGTTATTTCTCAGAGGCTCCATCATGACTATGATTTAAAATTCCCAAGGCTTGTTCTCAGAGTTGGTTAAATGCAATAGATTTTTAAGTGACTACTTAGTTCTGTCTGAATTTGCTGAAGAGAGGTAAAATGAAGACTGAGAAAGAGCCCTAGCTGACATATAAAGTGCAAAAGCTAAGTAATTTTTGGTAGTTATTGGAGTCTTGAATAGGAGCAAAGTCTTTTGACCTCTAAGATTTTTCAGGTCAAGTTCCCACATTCCAGATGTCATGAATAATTGAAGTACACAGTTCTGTTAGAAACACCACTTGATTTATTCAGCTTCTGTTTGTCTCACTTCTGGGTTGTTCATTCAGAACTGCTTCTATGAAAATCTGACAACTTCGATTACCCAAACCCCAGATCTGTGCACTGGTGCCTGTAACTCTAAGTAATTTAAGGGGTGGTTAAACCCTCGCTGTATTGTGATATCGAGAAATCTCAAATGTTTCTGTATATCACCTCAAGCTCTCCAGGTACAATTGCTAAGATACCCTCACACAGCTCCAGAGAGCCTGCTGTTCAGACACCAAGTATTGGTGAATAAATCACGCACATTCAATGGTGCAAAGTCAAGTTGGACCTTTCATAGGACCTACTCCAGAACTGGTAGATATGACCTCTAAGGACAGCAGACACACACCTTTTGGAAAAAATAAACTCAGGATAACATTAGAAGGAAATCTATGCAAACAATGACCCCTACTGAGAATGTTTTTTTCTGTGGACAGAATTAGATAAGATTCATCTATTTATGTTTTTCAGTGTAGAATGTAAATAAATTATTGTAAACCATGAAAATGTTCTTTAAATATTGAATCTAGTTCAACCACCAGGATGAAAATTTCCCTATTGCTGTGCCAAAAATCGACTTATAACATCTCAGAAAAATGTAGAAATACAAAGACAAAGTTTAAGCACTTCTCAATATTGTATATGGTAATAACAGATAGAACTATTTTTATACTTTTTAGTTATATAAAGCCTTATGAAGATGGGGTTAATGTTTTTCACATGTAGAAATGTATCTGCACACAAATAGAAAAATATATTTGTCATTCTCAACTGATCTCTAATAAAGTCGGCTTGGCAGGTTTGCCTTATACAGTGGATCTGGTGGTAATCTCTCTTATTTTATTGAAAGCATGTTTTAGTTATATCCTCCCCTCACCACCAAAAAATGCATAAATAATCTGTAAATGGTGAGATTTCACTGACTATGGGAAAATAAAATTCTATTAAAAGGAAAACTGGAGCTGATAAAATGTATTTTTGAAAACTACCTTTCACTTTTGAAAGGATAATGATTTCATCAGGCTCTAAAATAGTTACGATAAAAATTAAACATCAGAGATTAATTTACCTGAGTACCCCAGCTGGAAACTAAACAAACCTTTCTTTTTCCATTTGCAAGCTGCATATATCAACATGTTTGAGAATGTGAGAAGTATTAACCATCAAGAAAATGAAAAAATTGGTTGCAGACCAGGAGAAAATATTGGCAAGGAACGTATTGGACAAAGATGATGCAAACTATATAAAGAATGGTGAAAATTCAAAAACAGAACCTACAATCCAATTTTTAAAAAATGGGCAAAAGACCTAACCAAGGCAAATATACAAATGACAAGTAGCACATGAAAAGATATTCAACATAATCTGTCATTAGAGAATTGAAAATTAAAACAAATTGGAGGTGACACTACAAATCTATTAGAATATCCCTCAGTCTAAAACACTGACTGTAGAAAATTTTGGCAAGAGTGTGAAGCAGTGGGAATTCTAGTGAGAATGCAAAGTGGTACATCCTTTGGAAGATGGTTTGGTACTTTCTTCCAAAAGGAAACACGCTCTTACCACACCATCCAAAAATCACAGTCTTTATTTACCAAAATGAGTCGAGAACTTATGTTTACATAAAAACCTGCATATGGATGTTTATAGCAGCTTTATTATAGCTACTACATCTTGGAAGCAACTAAGACAACCTTCAGTAGATGGATAGAAAATTGTGGGATATGATTTTGTGATAAAGAGAAAGGAGGTACATATAAAGCAATGGAAAGATGTAAGAAGCCCAGGTGCACATTACTAAGTGGAAGCAGATAACCTGAAAAGGCCATGTGCTGTATGATTCCAACTCTGTCATATTCTGTAGAAGGTAAACCACAGAGATAGTGAACCAGTGGAAGCTAGAGGTAAAAGGGAGAAAGAGATGCATAATTAGAACACAGAGCAAATTTAGGGCAGGAAAACTGTTCTGGGTGATAGATCTATGGCAGGTGTAGTAAATGTTATTATACATTTATCCAAACATATAGGATGTACAATACCAAGAGTGAAACCTCTGTAAACTATAGACTCTTGGTGAAAATGATGTATCAGTATCAGTTCACTGATTATGACAAATGTATCATTGCAATACAAGAAACCAACAGCAGGGGTGAATTGTGTGACTATGGAATATGAAATGCTACACTTTTTTCTGTTTTTTCCATGAGCCTAAAACTCAACTAAAAGTACAGTTTATAAGGTAAAGAACAAAACAAACCACTGAGCTTATCTCCTTCTAAAGCCCTTTCTTGTTGAGAAATAAAGAATTTATGAAGCAAGGGACAGTGTGTAGATGTGTCACGAACTGTTTTGCTAAGTCAAAAGCTATGTTCTGTTTACAAAATGACTAGCATTATGCTATAAAGTTAGGTTATTTGATTAATATTAATTACTGGATATATTGAAAGAGATTTAGAAGCAACAATGTTAACCTTAAATTTTGATCCTCTTTCCTTTCATTTGCTTCCTCCTTTCTTTTTTCTCTGCTTCTTTTTCTTTTTCTCCTCCTCCCCTTACTTCATAAAAAAGCAAAATTTCCAGTACCTTAAAAACGAAAACATGCATGTTTGCATTTTCTGTTCAGAAATGAATCCATCCAAATTCTCAAGAGAAAAATCTGCTCCTTCAAGCTTTCTTAATCAGAAGTACATGCAAATATGCACACTTTTCAGAAGCCTCATGTTTTGTGGGTTTTGTAATCCTAAAATGATATATTGAGAATTGATGCAAATAACTCATCTGATCAGTTATGCTATTTTCTTTCCAGGATCACGAGGATAATCAAGGAAGTGGACAAAGATCTTGGGTTGATATTACTGATTTTAGAAAGGATGGGTATATTTGAGCATATGTGTGCATTTATTTATTAGTGGAGTGACAGGTGCATGACTTAAACCTATTTTGTTTTGTGCTAAAGATGTAAGTGTATGGAGACTTCATTGCTGTTGTACAAATTGCAAGCCGTGACTAGCTGGAAGGTCATAAAATCCTCTGAGGAAAGGGGAAGCAAAAAGAATTAAGATGTGTTAGGTACATGTACTAACCCTTCATGATGAATGCAATTATTACTGTGAACGTGTACTAATAAAAAATTAAAATTAACTGAATGGATTGCAAATAATATTGTCTTAAAAGATGAAATAGAATAGAAATGATCAGAGTATGAGACACAAGAAGGATTAGTCCTATGTAATAAAACTTTAGTTACACTGTTAGTTGCTAGGTTAAGGTATACTTTTGTTTTGTAAGCAAACTAGTTTGTGAGTTACTGTATTAGACCTCTCATCTATCATTTTTGCCAGTAAGACCGTATAAAATAATAATAATAATCCCAAATACCTTATATTTAATTTAATAAGCATGTTTGCATTTTCTGCTAAAAAATGAGTCCAGCCAAATTCTCAGGAGCAAAATCTAGTTGCTCAAGATTTCTCAACCAGAAGTACATGTAAGTATGCATAATTTTCAGAAGACTCATGTTTTGTGGTTTTTGTAGTCCCAAACTAAAATGAAGAAAATGTATTGAAAATGAATACAAATATCTAATAAGCAATTCTGTATTCTTTTTAGTATAATCTGAGAAGTGACCAGTAGTCTTGGAATAATAGTATTTAATCAGGGACTTCCTTCCAAAGGCTTCCAAATACTTCATGAATACTCAGGAGGAATGATATGCAGGCAGCAGCCACTGCTCATGGGAAGTAGAAGCCCAGGAGTGACTCATGGACTGACCCAGTGAGCTGACTACAACTGTTAGTGACTGCAAAGAGCTGAGGTGGAGATGGAGCTAATCATCTTGCTTCACCTTTAATTATATTCATTGCTCTCCACCACCCACCCCGAGTACGTGTTCAGTGTTTTAAATATATAATGACATATGGTACAGAAGCCACTAAGACAGTTTGAGAGTCGAGTCTGTGTAAGTACACAGTAGATTTGGATCCTGCCTTGGGAGTTTTTAGTGTGAGCATTCTCTGGGAAGTCCCAGAGGACGATCTCTGGTGCTCAAAGGGATATGACCTTCCCGGGATTCTAAGTTAGCAAGTGTGCAGAAAGATATCTGTATGAAATTATGCAGACTCTGGACTGCAGTGTCTACAGGGGCCCAGCATTCCCAGCAAAACCCAAGAAGACACTTTAAATAAAGTAGACGTACCTATTCACAAGATAACCATTTTTCAAGGCCTCAGTAACTCATTGCCTTCCACTTCCTTCCTCTGTGAATATTTGTGCTGATTTCCCAAATGTATGGCTTGTTCTTTAAAGATTTATGCCTTGTCTTTTATCTGTAGCACCATACATGACAAAGTGGCACGTTTCAACATATGCAGTTGATGGCCCGTGATCAAAGAGAACTCAGGAAATAGAGCTTCATGTAGGTGGGGGACAAAAACCAGCCAAGACTTGCTGTATTCATGCTACAGTCTAGGCACTTGACATGCATTTTCTCCCAATGACCTCTAAAACGGTTACTATAATTATCTCTACTGGCCAGAGAAAAAACTGAGGCTCAAAGAAGTGAAATCATTTGCCAAGATCATGTAACGATACCATGGGAAAACTAGGATTCTAGATGTGCTTTATCTCAGACCTGAGCACTTAATTATTTATGCACAGCTCGGGCCAATGGCTGTGTATCTCCTCAAGCAGGTGGCATCGGGACATGCAAGGAGACACACCACTTACCAGCGTGTGATATGTGGTAGATTCTTTTGGTTTTGAACCCTGGTTTCTTCTATTAAGTGGAGATGATATATAGGGAGCGTCCAGTCTGTGCTTTGCGTACAGGCCATAGCTTTGCTTTTCCTAATGGCCAGTTATGTCTACCGGAAGCACGACAGTCAGTAGTTGCAGACTGTGGACTCACCCAGGCTTACCCAGAGGTTTGCTTGATGGAGGAATGGAAGGTGCCAGAGCTCATCCGGTGGTGGCAGTAGACCCTGGGAGTACTACCGTGGCCCTGGACCAGCTGTCCGTCTTGCTGCTGTAGACCCCACAGCCGAGGTGCCTCTTTTTCAGGTCACCCTATCTTGATCATTGTATATTTGGAAGATCCCATGGCATAGCTTCATGGAGAGCTAGGCTAAGGCACAGTCACTGACCTATCAGTGTCTTCCTTTCCCTGCTACTACTTTCCTGCCTTTACCTTTTTTAGTTCCCTTCTTTAGACTTTCACAAAACACAGGAACTGGGGACTTAGTAGCACACATGAATGAAACTTTAGCTGTCTCCCTCTCTGAATGTAGAACAACCCTTGTCATGTACTTTATAAACCTCTAGCAACACATCTTTCTCCACACATCTGGCTCCAGCTCCTAGTGCTTGAGTGCTTTGGAGGATCTTTGTCTGTTTGGTTTTCCTCTGATTCTTCTCTCTCTCTGTTCCTGGATGCCATGACCAAACACTTTTCCTCTGCCTTGTCTTTTTACCTTGCCATTTTTGCCTTGGATCTAGACAACCATAGACTCAACCCTCTGAAATCATGAGCTCAAATGGGCCTCTTCTCCTTCAAGGTATAGGTTGTCAGGTACTTTGTTCCTGTACAGGTAAGTGATTAACATAGTCCTATAGATTTTTACCTGATAGGAGATAGGAGAGTACAACATATTGAACTGAATGTTGGCTTAACCTGTAAATATTTAGACATATGGTGTGTGGGTAACATCAGGGTTACCTGACATTTACCTGATAGATTGATCTATGGAGCCAACAACCTTCACTTACCATTCTCTAACAATTCATCTTCTTTTCACTTCTTTCCTTATTACTGTCTACAACTAACTTGCTTATGTTTCATGACCAGGGATTCATATTTGTTTTGTTAATGGTCCCAAAGGCCTTGAACCATGTTTGGTATTGATATTTGTTGAATGAATAAATGAATGAATGGATGTATTGGTTTACCTAGATATTCATTATTTAGCTTCTTCCATTGGAATGAATTTTTTTTTTTTTTGTACCAGGGATCGAACTCATGACTTTGCACTTGTCAAGCAAGCATTTATACCACTGGGCTAAATCCCTGGCCCTGGAATTAAATTCTTAAGTAGCAGGATCTTATCTGCTTGCTGTTGTCTCCCAGCATCTTTGATAACACTGAGCACAAAATCAGAATATAATTAATATTTCTAATGAACAAACTAAACTAGGACTCCAGTGCCTCATAGACTTGTCACTCACACTATCAGGGTCCAGGGAGGAGGCGCAAATGGGCATCCACACACCATATGTCTAAATAGTTACAGGTTAAGCCAACATTCAGTTCAATATGTTGTATTCTCCTACCTTGACAGACAATTTTTCATAATAATCTAGGAAAACTGAGTTTGGGATTATATAGTCACCTGAGTTCTACAGTTAAATGCTGGAATGAAGCAGCATAGGCAGAATTCATCCTGGATTCCCATCCGTCTTGCAGCCCACATCCTGCCTCTTTCTCCTCCTGCGCTCTGCCCCATTTCACACCTTGAGGGTTCTAGCTGGATATATACTTAGACATTTTACTGTCTATATGCTCTCTCTCTCTCTCTCTCTCTCACACACACACACACACACACACGCACGCACGCGCGCGCACACACACTTGAGATTAAACCCAGAGCCCTCCCACTGAGCTACATTACCAACCCCTTTCTATTTTTTATTCTGAGACATAGTGTTGTAAACTTGTTGAGATGCCCAAGCTGCAGTAGAATTTGCAACCCTCCTGTCCCAGCCTTGCAGAGTGGTAGAAATATGACCTGAATGTTGGCCGACATGTCTGACTTTATATCATCTCTTGAAAACAGTTGACCCATTGATATTTCTCAAGCTTGAAGTTTTACCAACAGAAGTATGAACCCAAGAGAGAAGCCCGGTCTGGATCCTAGAAGTGAACTTCAGGCTGTGTTTGAACAAGAAACTCCTAGTTCTCTGGAGCAGATCTGCTGATGGTGGTTCTAAACTCTGAGAGGACACTATGCCTTCGCTCCCTGGACTTCCCATCTGAGTGGAGGGGCATGGCTAGAAGAGGGACAGAATAAGGATGTCTGATTTCACAGCTCTGATCACTGGGCAGAAATATAGGTGAGGCTGGGGATCAATGGATCTGAAGTTGAGCAGTATAGAGACCGGAAAGGAGGGAAGAAGCGAGGTTATCTGGGATGGATATCTGGCGGTATCCTTGTCTTCCGGTGTGTTTATGATGCTATCGACTGCCAGAAGACAGATGGCAAGAGAACGCAATCCCAGAGAGTAGACAGAGGAGGAAGAGCAGGTTGTGAGCTGAAAGGTGGTAGGCTGTTTCCCAGGCATAGTTCCATTAATGTTATCCAAGTAATACCAGACAGGTGAGTAATGCTGGCGAGTCACCTCCATTTATTACTCAGTTAAAAAAAAAAAAAAAAAACATTGTCAAAGGGTTCTCCAAATGGCATTCAGTGAGCACATGAGAGAAAAAAGTAAACAGATGTCAAGAATATCATATGCTGTTAGTATAAAACTGAGAACAAATAAATGCAGTGTGCTTTTGGCGGTGACTGCTTTTTATGAGTTTATTCAGAAGACTTTGTACAAAGGTGAACTCAGCATCTTAATTCAATTTATTTCCTGAGAACCTTGTAAGTGTAGACACATACTGGTCACTAGAGGCCCAAAACAGGAGCGACTCAGGATTGCATCCAGCAAGGAACAGGGAGATACGAAAATGAGCTAAGTAAAAGATTTGTCAGGTACTCTGGTACATTCATACCTGCATCCTTTGCTAATTATTATTTTATTAATAAAATCTTGAAAACATTTTACTTTACCTTCTGCAAGTCTTTAGCTGTAAAAGAATAAGGTGGGAGGTTTGGTTAAAAGAAATAATCTAACTTTTAAAATAAAAATTCTACCAATGCAAATATTGAGTCTCTTTCATTCCTATTAATTTGACTTAAAGGGTCTTAAAAAATGCATTAAGGTTCCAAAATGTTTCATTGTGATGGTAATTTATGTTTCTTTCCCCCTTTACCCTCTGCCTTTCAGGCTTTCTTTTCACCCTTTATTTTCATTTTACCTCATAGCAGAGTTACCCTCCCATCACCTTTCTCAGTAACAAGGCTTGTGATAGTCAATAATTATGTGATTTTTTAAAAATGATAAGTTCTTCTAATTGCTTTAGCTAATAAAATGGCATTGAACTGATAAGCCTGAATAATGCTACTTAATTGCTTTTGCTAAAGATAGAGTTGGCTGACATTAGTTATAGTCTTTTAACTTTGAAGAAGCAATGCAAATGTTAAAGAAAATGACTACAAATCTTTGGGGAAAATGGTTCTTGAATTTTCTACTTGTTAGTAGGAAAAATATAAAAGAGTCTTAGACACAAGTCAGTTGAAAGAGCCCATAATTTCATAAAAATTATTCTTTTCCAAAAGACAATAAAAACTAGCAATAGGAGGAAGCATATGTAAATTAGATATGATCAGTATTTTTAAAAATCTTTTTGTTCTTTAAAGTTGAGCATCAAGAAAGCGAAAACCCACAGAGAGAAAACTTTGTTAAATCATATATCTGATAGCAGACTTGCATCTAGAATACATAAAAATGTTGAAAACTCAACAATAAAAAGAATCAAATTTTAAAAATGGGCAAAGGATTTGAACAGACATTTGTCCAAAAAAGAGGTACCATTGGTTTATTAACGCACAAATAGATGTCCAACATCACTAGCCCCTAAAGAAATGCAAACAGAAGCAAAATGAGATCCACTTCACTCCCACAGGCCTGAACACAAAAAATAGTGACAGGTGTTGATAAGATTTTAGAAAGATTAGAAGCTGAATTTACTATCAATGGGAATGTAAGATGGAGCAGTGCTTTGGGAAGCAGCCTGGCATTTCCTCAAATAATTAAACAGAGTCGCTCTGTGACCCAGTAAGTCTACTCCTAGGTATATAACCAAGAGAGATGAAAATATATACCCCTACAACTGTTCACAGCAGGATTATCCATGTAGCTAAAAAGTAAAAGCCACCTAATTGTCGATCCATTGATGCATGGATGGGTAAATAAAAGTGATGGAACCATATGGTGGAATAGTATTTGGTTATACAAAAGAATGAAGTCCTGGTACGTAAAACAACATACATGAGTCTTGACAACATTGTGCTAAGTGAAAGAAGCCAATAAAAAGGCCAAAAATTATATAATTATATATATATATACATATCTAAAGTAGGTATATGCGTAAAGACACATGAGCAAAGATTGGTAGTTGTGTAGCCCATGGTAGTTGGGAAGAAATAGGTAGTAACTACTAGTAGCGTGGGGTTTCCTCAAAGGTGATGGAAACATAGACTTAGATAGTGGCAACGGTCGCATAAGTGTGAATAATAAAAAAGTCACTGAATTGTAAACCTAGATGGGAAAATCGTGTGTTATATGAAGAATATCTCAAAAATTGATATACAATAAGACAATTGTCTCCTAGTAAAATTTCATAAACTTTACTCCTGTGTTTTAAAGCTGCCTCAGATCTTTCAAAGGTGCCTAATGCTCTTGTAACCAGATAGTTTAAAGGAGACAGTTTTATTATTTCTATTATATGACATATATTTATTTTCGTCCTTTGCTTTCTCTTCTATAGTAAAATTTAACCAATTCTATTTTAACTATTTTATTTTATGATAAGCTCCATAGAGTAATCATAATTTTAAGATGATACCTTTTTTATGCACCTGCGTATTTAGCGTGAGTGCTTAATCTGTTTGGTTTTAGAAGTTCTGAAAAGAATTCCAACTTGCTCACCTGAATTCTGCCTGTCTATGCTTCTGTTTTTCTACTTCAGCATCCATTATCTTTTCCTTCCTTCCTTCCTTCCTTCCTTCCTTCCTTCCTTCCTTCCACTTATTTATTTATTTGGGTTTTTTTTTTTTTTTGGTACCAGAGATCAAACTCATGACCTAGCACTTGGCAGGCACTTATGCTGCTGAGCTAAATCCTTGGCCCATTTATTTATTTTTGATAAGCACAGAAATGGACCCCTTTTTTTTTTATTTTGAGACACGGTCTTACTAAGTTACTAAATTTCTCAGGTGGGGCTCAAACTTGAGATCCTACTGCATCACATCCCAGAATGCTGGGTGTACAGGGCTGTGACCCCATTCCTGGTTCATTATCTTTCTTGTGTATGGAAAAGCCTCCAAAAAGGTTCCTATCTACATCTTCTTTGGCTTTGTTCTAACTTACTCTTCCATTGAAGCCAGATTTTTTTTTCAAATGCAAGTAGAACTATCTTCATTTTCCGGAAACAGAGCAGCTGAATACCTCTTAGCCACTCTTAAGCTGAAGGACAGAGGCTCTGGGGCTCCCTCGGCTTGTGAGTTGAGCCTTTCTTACCTTTCTAGACTCATCGCTTCACACTGCCTCCCCCTTGTGCTTTCACTTCCGCCGTGGAGCTCCTGCGAACCACTCCCTACGCTGCTGTTCATTCCTCAGTCCCCTCTCCAGGCTGCCCAACCCTGTGCCACATCTCAGGACCACTTAGGTTTCTTTCCATGGCACCATATTCCTTTCTGCCTTAGTCCTTGCTTCTGACTGTAATTACACCTCCATTTCTGAGTAGACAGTGAGAGGTACGAGCCACAGATGAAGCTCCATTCCCAGCACCACACTGCTTTCCAGGCTGTCCAAGTGCATCCAGAACTGCAGGGGTAGAGACGAAGGCAAGGTTCCCTAAGGACACGATCTTTTGACAGAGTTCAGGAGGTGACCGTGGAAGTGAGTGCGTGGACCATAGCAGAGTGGCACGGAAAATAACGTGTTTAGGCAAAAGCAAGGGTAGCCTGCAGCTGCCACCTGGAGCCTGGGGCTGTGATGAGTGCTGGGGGAGGACGAAGAGCCAGCAGCAGACTGCAGCTGCGAGTGAGGTGGGCCCGTATCCAGCACTCATGATGTTCTTTTTTCATAGGGATGTTGGATGGGAAAAAGGCACCAAAGGTTTCCATCACAGCAGTGGTTGGAATAAGCCTTGTGTAAGAAAGTGACCTTGGGAGAAGGGGAGAGGACAGAACAAAGGGAAAATCCCCAAAACAGGGCACTGGTCCTCAAAGAGGGACATTTCAGAACCATGAAGCCCTAGTGTGGAACTTGCTGGTAACCAAGGAAGCAAGGTATGGTAGGGCTGGCTGTTCAGAACCCAAGTGGACCCAGGTTCTGAGAGCAAGTTTGACCTCCAGCCTGGTACCCAAGTGCCTTTTGGTCAGTGTTTGGATAAAAGAAGAGAGCATGTCTCCACTCTTAGGTTTCAAGAAATGTTCACATTGCTTCTTAAAAAGGTCGTATTCATACACAAGGTTTAAATTATGCAACTTGCCTCCCTTTTTTGCAGCATGTCTCCTTCCAGACCCAGTAAAACAAAATGACAGAATTAATCACAACTGAAACCTTACAAAGGGTCTTTTGCAAGATGCTTTGCTGGTGGTCATTATATTGATGATCTATGTGTGCGTGTGTACATTCATTTACAGACAGAATCAGTTTGCAGGGTCTTAAGTCATAAAACATGAAATGATTTTCCTCCCAGTAATTGCTCCTAATAGGCTTTGTTTAACCCATCTTTTCTATAGAGTGGAAGGTACTTCTATGTTCAGATTAGCCTAATTCCATACTTTTAATCAAATTAAATTCTTAAAGCCTATGAGAGTAAGATATGAAAGCTTAGCTGTAGCCAATTTATAATTCTTCTTTCTGTTTTCTCAAGAAAGGCTAGATTTGTAGTTACAGCAGGTGACCAAGGAGCCAGAGATGGTGAGTGGTCCCTTATTCCCTGTTCCTTGGTTCCATCTGTTGTTTCTTTGGTGGTAGGAAGCAGAAGAGAAGAATGTGTGTGGTGACTGCTGGGGTATCATATTCGCTCAGCTAACAGCAGATGCCTTCAGGGTCAAGAGTCTTCAGTGAAGAGGAATCTCCCTCCCAGAATGCTTCTGGGTTTTGGGGGTTTGTTGTCAATCTCAGCCAATTTTCCTTTGACATCCAAGTTGGCTCCCTCCACAGCCATGGGCCACACTCAATTTCTTAACCCCAGCGGTGGTGTTCTGTATTAAGTTTACCCTATTTTGTTTAATTCTGGAAGCTAAAGTCATTTCAGGTAAACTGGAATATTATGCTACAGTCCTTCTCCCTTGTCCCTTGCAACAGGCTGTACTGGAAGCTCATCTTGCCCCTGTGTTCGCGGCTTCTCTTCCATAGAACAGAGTAGCCTACTAAACAGTACCAAACTGCCAAGCAGGTAATAAAGTGAAGAGTCCCCTTTTAGCAGCTATATGCCCAGCACACTAGAAGTGAGGATGGTGGGAAGCCCTTCACTGGCATTGGGAAAACCAAAGTACCCTTCGTCTTCCCCTTACATACACATACCCACCCCCCTGGGAAAGGAAGTCTCTTGTGGTGAGTCCTTACACTTTGACACGTGCATGGTAATTGTCTTTTAATTGAATGCCTTCGGTAGCAGCCTGACTAGCATATTTCATCTCAAGTTGTAGAAATCTCAAAGAATGAAGACTTTTTTGAATTAGGTTTTGTAGAGTCAGTAACTTTATCTGTAACAGGCAGCGTTTCCACTGTATTCCCGCTGGTTCCGGTAACCCCAGGAAATCCAACAAAACTCTCAGTGTCTCGCACCATATACTAACACCTGCTCTCACTTCTTTCCCTAGAAATGCCATTTCCTCTGCATCTTTTTCCTACATGGCCTTTTAGGCCGATGGACTTCTGTACCTTCCAATACTAGAGCAAACTCTATCCTATCTCTCTGCCCTTCTCTTATATTTTCTACTGCCCTCTTACCTACAAGTTGTATATATTCTTGTCACTTATTGTCACTAAGTCACACACTTAAGTCATTCTGTCAAGCTAAAAAGGAAACAAAAAGAAAAAAAAGATAGTCTCTTTTTTAAACTAAATTTCATGTCTTTTTTGTTGGGCCTGTCTCTGTTCTTGGTGCTTGGTTTTTGAGGCATGCCGGTCTTGGAGATGTTAACGTTGCCATTTTTTTGAGAGAAAAAGTCTTAATAATCACAGACATCATTATTTAAACTTTGTTCGTTTCTATGGGAGGTGTTTCTGGGCCCCTGGAGTTCAACCTCCAAGTGTGAAACACCACTGTTTCACTCCACCGCTGCTGACTTTGGGAAAGTCTTTTAATCTCTTCAAGCCACCGTATTTTCATCTGTAGAAAATGAAGAAAGTTGACAGGAATGCTTAAGCACTACTAAACCTATAAGATGATAATTTTCCCTTTTAAAAATCACGGTACCCAGTTATACTTCTTCTGGGTAGCTTCTGAGAGAGCTAAGGAGTTCAGACTACAGTGAGACATGTGTGTAGCATTGCAACTCATGGTGGGGCTAAACCTTTAAAATGGCCTATAGGCCCATCAACAGATGAATGGATAGAGAAAACATAGTACTTACACACCATGGAACATTCCTGAGCCATAAAGAAGGATGGATTCAAGTCATTGGTAGGAAAAGGGAGACACTTTAAGAACACAATGTGAAGTGAAATAAATCAGACACAGAAAGCTAAATTCCACATGGTTTTTTCAAGAGGTGCCCAAAATAAATAATTTTAAAGGGCAAAATAAATGATAAATGAGAGGAAACGGGCAGATAGACTGTTATTGAGTGTTACATATATTTGCAGTAATAGTTTCAGATCAAATGAATATAATAATATACATAAAAACACTGATAAATATTTTATGAATAAAATAGCAAAAAGTAATCTTCAAATAGCTTGGTTTTCCTCGTAGGAAATGTCGATGTAGAAAAATTTTGATTATGTTACTAGAGGGCAGCAAGGTTATGACAGGAAGGCCAGTGGAGGCTGGGGTGATACTCAGTAATCTACAATTTACAAAATAACCTCCAACAACAGACAATTATCCCACCCTGTATGCAAATAGGGCCAGAGCTGGGCAATCTGCAGTGAAGGTGTGGAGTCACGTACAAGAGATACTATAGGAATCCAGAAATACAAAATATATAACTTAGCTAAAGTTAAGATACTTTCATTTGTTGATTAGTGTTGCAGGTTATCAGACTATTACATCATTTAGATTTAGACACATAGGTACTTCTTGCTAGTAAGCACTAGTTGGCATACTGTTTACAGGACACAGAAAGATTTTATTGGGTTGCTTTGTGGATATGAATTGTGCTCCTCAACCATTCTAGTGAATTCTTTCCTGTGTAGCAAGAATTTTATTCTATTTTCTTCTTATTATTATTTTTTGTACCAGGACTTGAACTCAGGACCTTGCATTTGCCAGGAAGGAGCTTATACCACTGAGCTATACCCTTAATTTTAAATTAAGCTGCTGAGCATAGAAGTTTTATCTGACTCTGTGCTACTCATATTTGCTTTAAATTGCTTAATTGTTCACTTCCAGTAGAGTCAAACAAGATAGACAGGTTTTTATTTATGCCTGTTTTTTTCTGGATGAGACCCCAGTCACAGAAAAAACAGATTGTGTTTCTTTAAATGTGACCCAAAGACTCCTTGCTCTGAATCACCCAGGAGGAAAATTCTTGTGACCACCTGACATCCTCTGGGGGTTAGACCAAGGAATGCATATTTTCCAAAAGATTACAGATGATTTGCAGCATTTAATATTTGAGGATCACTGGAGTACAACATGTAAGAGCTGTCAAAGGGTAGCAGGCGGGATTGTGGTCCTGTGGTTTTATTTTTTGGGGACTAGACATTCTGTGAACCTGGATTAGAATGAATAGATCCCCAGAGCCTTTGGTTTAGCAATTTCTTTTATTTTTGTCCTGAAAAGGCCTTCAATATATTCTGTACCTGAAGATATAGTTCCATTTTTAATAAAAGAACCCACTGTTTGAGCCCTGGGTAAAGCCATTAGAATAGAGCTGCTGTGGACAAAAGCAAGCTGATTCTATATTTAGAATGTTCTGTGGGGCTGAATCTATGACAAATCCACTCTTATTCCTCTTAGAAAGGGCTGGATTTGTAAAGCAGAGGACATCTTAAAATATTCTAACTTTTCAAGCTGGGTAAAATTTAGAGTTATTTATGTGTCCCTCTAGGAAAGAAGGTACATCTAAAATCCCATTTCTCTTCCTTTTTTCACATTAATTCTTTAGATAAAATAACAGCACACCTTCAGTTCTTATTTTATGAGTTGGTACACTTTCCAAGTGCCAGTGTAAAGTCTACTGATGTTAATTGGTAATAGGAATTACATGTTTTGAGAAAAGAATGGGAGGAGGGAAGCAAATTAATTCAAATCTAATTTGCATTCCTTTGCCAAGTCTGAATTGGGACCAATTTGCAAACTGAATTATCTCTCTAGCCTTGATCGAGTTTATAATAGTGCTGAAAGTTTCTTAACTCATGGCAGCGCCTTTTTAATAAAGATGCATTCACAGCTGCAGTCTTGGTGCCTTGTAACATATTGCTAATAATCAGGCTAATAAGATTTTAAAGTTAATTAAAAGGAAGAGAAGACCCATAAAGTCTGATACGGCTCATACTTGTTAGTGTGTTACAGGACGATCACGCAAAACTGCAGAGATCGAAAGGTAATATTTGTTCCGTAGTGGTTTAGTAATGATGATTCTGCATTTTTTGTAAAGTTATTTTTGAATTTCTCTTATTTATTTGTTTTTATTAATACATGTTTGCAGCATATTTTGTTGACAATTCTTGTGTGGAATTGGTATACATACAAAGTACATCTTAATTCCTTGAATAACCATTTAATAAAAAATGTTTCTTGTCTACTTACTGAATTCCAAAGAGTTAGGCATTATGTAACTCTTTGGTCGACTTGAAGGTCCAGGGGACCCAGGGGCGGGTTGAATTTCACTTCATAGACTGGAGGAAGCTTTCTCTGGCTTTCCTGGCCCAGTACCTGTCTTGTACCAGAAATCTAGGACCATCGTGGTGAACCTTACTGTGATTCCTGTCTGAATTTGCAAATGGCTTTAAAACTCCATTCAAAGCTTGCTTTCTTGAAACACATGAGAATTTCCAGAAGACAAGCTTTCCGCAGCTTTTCACAAAGTGGTACATTGCTCCGGTGGGTGTGGCCAGGTGGAGCCATTCCATAGTGCAGAGCTGCAGTCTTTTGGCGCTGGGAAATAGGGTAAGAGTAAGGACCAATTGCAACTGTCTATTCATTTGTAAATTATAGAATTCTTGTGTTTCTCCTATTCTTTTGATCTGATTTGAATGGCTACATGTCTTCAAGTCCCTCAGAAGACTATCTCACATACAGGTATGGCACAGTATAATACTCGGAATCCTGAAGTTCTTTTCTTTCTGGAATATTCCAGATAATTCTGAGCACTTCACTGAGACTATTCTCCCACAAGTCACACTACATTCAGTTCTGATAATTTCTAGCTTTGGTATCTGTCTTTGGTCACTGGTGTCACTGAAAGGAACACACTCACAACTTCCAGATGTGAACTCAAATTGAACTTTGATCATTCATATTTTAAAACCTTCAACCTCTCTCTTATCCTCATTCTGTGATCATGAAATTGTTCATGAATTAGTGAAGATATTTGCAAGATGATTCTTGTCTATTTCTCATTTGTGCTTTTATTCTGTGGCATGACATTAGATTCTGGCATGGGCAGATTTTGCTGTTTTTCTCCAGACATGTCAGTTGGGGCCAGCTGTCTCCCAAAGTTCTCTCTTACTATAAAAATATTTATGGCATGATCTTTAATTTTAATGTGGTTTAGGACTGCTTGAATTAAAGCTTCCTTCACAGCTAGGGATGGTCCTGGAAGTAAGTTCTGACCGTGTGTTATAAGTGGAAATAAGGCGTCCAGCTTCTGGAAAGTGTCCTTAGAGACACTCAGCCTTCTCTTAGTTTTGCCTTTCTGCCAGCTTTCACGTGGATGCAATGGCTGGAGCTTCAGCAATGCTTTCACATGGAGATAATCAAAGAATTGAACTATGAACTAAGGTGCAGTAAGAGAGAATGAGCCTGAGTCCTTGATGGCACAGTGTCAGGGCAGCTATGGGTTACACACAGCCAATCTTTTGGGGGAGAGAAATAGATATCATGATTTATTTTGAGATTTTTGTTACTGTCAGACAAATTGAAATTAAGCAACTCATCAATGTTTCCCAATTCTCAAAAATTCCTTCACAAACGTTCTTAAATTTGGTATTATTTGAGAGATGTAAGGCTATTGTCTCACAGTGTATTAAGAGGACCAATGAACATGAGCCCCTGAGACAGGACAGTACCCTGGCTATACTGACTAATGACTGAGTGGCTGACACAAGATCCGAGTCATGTACAGCCGTTCCTGTGTTCACAAATGCTTTCGTACGTTGACAATGTTGCTCATAAAACAAACGTGAAAGTGTCGGGCAAAATTTTAGTTTTGTTTGCAAATTCTACATCAAGTGATGAGCGTGACCTTTCCCTCACAAACACCAGTGTGGCTCTCTTTTCCAAAATGGTAGAACAAATTAAGTTTATGGACTGAGGCACCACTGTACCTGTCCAAGATGGGGCTTGGCTTGCATACTGAAGCCTTGTTTCTTAATCCTAAGGCTGGAGGAAAATGGCTTCAAAACTTGTTTTGTTTTAGAACTGTTTTATGGGTACTAGATATGAAGGGGAGGGAAGACAGAGCGAAAGTAAATTTTTTTTCAATTGTTGTTAATTATGCAGGATTTCTACTATTGGTAGATGGATTTCAGTAACTAGGTTTTGTTATTACCTCTTTTATTCAAGAGACTATTCAAGGATTTGTACAGCACAATAAGATGGAAGATCTGTTTTGAAGAAGAAAAACTAATCAGTTAATGTCTTAGCTTGTGTTTCTCAAAAAGCAGGCTTCAAGGTGAAGATTCAGATACGAATAGTTTATTTCTGGGATGAACCCAGGGAACAGAAAGAATGGTGTTTTAGTCTATTTCCACTTCTATAACAAAAACACCATAAAGCAAGTTATCTCTAAACAATATGAATTTACCTCTATAAATAATACGAATTTATCTATAAATAATACAAAGTCCAAGATCAATAAATCAGAAAATCTGATGTCTGGGAAAGCCCCTCTGTCTCCTTCCAAGATGGTGCCTTGTTGCTGTGACCTCTGAAGAAAAACATGTCTATATCCTCATGTGGAAGGAGGGTAAAAAAGAACAAGGGCTTCCTTTAATAGTCTTTATAGAGTCACTGAATCCTAAAGTTAACCATCCTCTTCCTAAAAGCCCCATCCCTTAGTTCTATTGCACTGGTGATTGCGTTTCAACATGTGAACAGTGGGGATGCATTCAGACCACAACAGAAGCAAAAGAAGGTAACCAAGGTGGGCCTTATTCTGGGTTGCTGAGCTCACTGTCTTAGGCATCATTGGAGAGATTCCATGAGTGCACCTTGGGACTTTCCCACCCAGAATCAAAGAAGCTGTGGTATGGATCTATCAGCTCCCATCTTTCATTGATTGAGAGTGACTCTTAAGATTGTTAACCCTTTGACATCTTTCATCCATCTGGTTCACAGGCTGGGAACATTTCTAGGAATAGGAAACCACTGGCATATGTGAATTGTCCCAACAAGTGGCAGGTGACATCTGAGGAAAGCCAATGGACCTTGCAAAAAGCACCAGTGACATCCAAAACAGGCCACCTCTTTCACTGTCCAGATGTGCTCAGAGCCTACAATTAGTCCACTGTGTCCTTTCTGCTATGTGAAGAGATAGCTGCCAACATAAAGCTGAAAATTAATCCTTTGCTCCTGGAATTAATCCTAGCGTCTCCAAGGAAGAGTGAACCATAGTGCTGAAGGAAAGGTTTATATTTGAAATGAAAAGTCGCTTTAGTTTCAAAGACTGGCTATGATTCAAATAAGAGGAGAAAAGGGGAGGAAATGGAAGCCAGGAGTGAAGCATACTGTGAGTAAAGGCTTGGATATAAAAATGGGCAGTGTACAACCTGGGAGTTGTAAGGAAATCAAAAGTCTAAAGGGGAGGTAAAGTTGGGAAAGTATTAAGGGATGTTTTCTCAGCTCCCTTGTAGTTCATACTAAGTGTTCTGACTTGATTTCCTGCCAAGACATTTCTTTCTACTTAATGGGACTAAATTTATATATAATTAAAATTTCTAGTCCCAATTTAATGGAAAATATTACATGCTCTTTCAGGGGCAATTTTAAAGCAACTGTTCTCAACCTTTTAAATTCTGTCGTGATAGACATAAAAATGATGCTAGCATGCTGCACACACTGTGTAGATAGGATGTTTCCAATGTCCTGCATGTTTGTGCCACCCTTTTCTGTCCAATTTAATGATGCAAAATGGAATGTAAGTGTGTGGTGATAAAGGCATCATCAGCATAAAAACAATACAATTAGTTAAAAAGAGAATAATTTACAATTTTCAGATGTTGGACCTTGAATGTTTGCAGAATAACAACTTATTTGAGATCTACTGTAGAAACGGTTGTGACATCCTAGTACCTCTGGTGGTTGACATCTAGGGCTTTAAAGCCAAGGTCCCACACAGGGGACTGGCAGGCAGAAGCCACAGGTGGACGCATTGTGATTGGCCCTCAGTGTTGACCTCAATGTGTGGAGTAGAGAAAGGTCCCTCTGACACAAACGCAAGGGACAGCAGACTTCACCGAAGTAGCAGTGAAACCCAGGAAATTTAGTCAACTGTGTTTCCAGAGTCATTCCACCCCACATGGAAGTAGGAGCTGAGGAGTCCTGGCTTCCTTGGAAGGGAGGAGCTGTTGTCCCAGTGTATTCCTCTAAACCTCTTTCCCCTGCTTGTTTTAATGTAATTATCTATAAGCCTTTAAATGTAAGATGTTTGTCTTGGAGCGTTAAAGGAACATGTGGTTGCTGGAGGCTCTCAAGCCCAGGTGGTGCTTGACATCAGTCTCAGAGCTCTGGTCCTTCAGTTAATCGCTAGCTAAACTTAACTTGCACATCTCTAATTACAGTAGTCTTTGTTCCTCAGTGAAGACAAGCAAGCTTGAGTTCTAGTTAGAGAAACATGACCACAGCACTTAGACCTTTAATATTTCAGAAGGTGAAAGTGTTAGGAAGAAAACAAAACAGGGAGGTGTGCTGCTCCCTAGAGAGGGATGGAAGGTCTTTTTAATGGGGTTATTGACAAGAGTTGGGAAAGGTTGAAGGGAAAACAGAGAAGGCAGACAGAAAGTTAAGAGAAGTGTATTATCCTGGACTGATCAGGGCTGCAACATCCCAAACAAGTGGGCAGCTAAGGCTTAAATAAAAGAGTAAAGAGAGATGATGTTAGGACTCCAGGAGGATCAGAGCCCACTGGCAGAATTCGAGATTCTCACGGGGCTGAGACAGAGAACTGCTCTGGGCAACCCATGTTTATTTGGTTTTCAAATAAGGGAAGGGGTTACAGTAGAAAACCTGGGAAAGTGAGCAGTTTTGGAAGTGGTTCCAGGACTTCCCCAAGTAGCAGACTATGTTAATTTAGGGGAACGATTTTTATGTTTATTTAGGAGAATTATCTTAGGAGAAAGTCTCCAGGTTGGCTTTCACTACAGGAGTGAAATACCTGCAGCTGCAGTCCTTAATGAGTTAATTGGGATGAAAGATGGGAGTCAGGCGTCCTCAGCTGTGACCTTATCCTGTCCTTGGAGGCATCACAGGCCACTGCAGGTCTCAGTGAGCCATAGAGTTTCACTTACTATGAGTCAGCTGCCCATTTCCAGAAAGAGGGTCCAGGCCTTGGACAGACTCACAAGTAAACATACAGAGCCAATTAGTTAATTTTAAACCCTTCTCGGAGCCGCTTCATAGTGGTCTCCATCAGTGTATTTCACAAGTAGGAGAACATAGCACAAAGTTCCCAACTGAGACTGCACTTGACTTTTTTGTTCTTTCTTTTTAAATTTTTTTAACTGTTAATTTTTTTTAGAATTGGCAGGAAGGTCACTGTGGAATAGTTAACTGGAATTTAGATCAGAAAAGTAGAAAAGCAGCTGTGAGGTCAGATCACACAGCACTTGTAGGCAAAGCTAGTGATTTTGTTGCATATTTTGAATGATTGTGGTTTTTAGCAGAAAAGCAATATGATCTTGATAGTTCTTGAGAAGGATCATGAACACTGCTCTAGGGAGAACATTCGACAGTAGGTAAGAGCAAATCCAAGTGGGCTCCTTGGAAAGCTATTGCACGTGGTGATTTGGATTAGAGTAGTGGTGTAAAAGTGAGCAGATTCCAGGCGGTGGTAGACTGGAGGTTTGCTGATGTAAGGTTTACTATAAAGAGAAGATTCAAGGATGGCGTAAAATTTTAGGCTGAACATCTTCTTTGCTAGATGGTGAATTCTGTAGGAGGAGAAGTTTTAGGCATGTGAGTAGTGGCTGAAACAGAGAGACTGGTTTTTGATGTGTTACCTTTGGGATGTCTTTTCAACTTGCAAGAGTTAGTATCAGGAGTATCAGGTAGGTATGCTGATATGTGACTGCTGCCTGGGAGACAATTTGGAGGTGAAGAATTAAATTGGGACACTGTACAAGATTATTTTTGCAGTGATTGCACATAGAGAAGAGTTCTAAGCACTGCTGTGGAATGTTCCAGAGGTCAAGAAAATGGCAGCATTGAGCACAGCAGATAAAAACAAATAACTAGTAAGTACAGAGAGAGTGGAGTCTTGGGGACTGGATGGAGAAAGCTTATCAGGAAAGAGAGGGGGATATTTAGTGACAAATACAGCTGAGATGTGGAGAAAGATCCTGGAATTTATCATTGGGTTTGATCCGCTGATGACTTGGACAAAGAGTGAGCTCAGTGGATTAGGACAGCCTGACTGAAGAATCGTGAAACAGCAGATGACGATACAGGTGCATATATGGACTGTTCTACAATAAGGGACCAAGAAACGGGGGAGAAAAAGATGCCATTTTCCCTCTGATATTGACATAGGGGAAAGAAACTCCCAACCTGCTAGATGTCTGGTACAAGTTTGTGTTCTCTAAAATAGAAGAATGAATTTTAGCAACAATGGAGGTTAAGAATTGGGTTAAGAACAGAATATATTTATTAAGAGAAAGAAAACTTCTGTCTGAGAGACAGACAGAAGGCATCCCAAGTGGGTTGCCAAAGACCCTGCCTTCTCTAGTGAATTTTATAGAGTACAACCATGGAGTTAGGTGGGTCCAAAGTGGGGAAAAATGAGAACTCACAAAGTGGGCATGAGATGGGACAGAATTACGGACAACCAGTAAGATAATGAGTATATTTGCTCAGGTAAGATTTATTAAGTTGAGATCCATTAGGGAAGCAAGTCGTGTAGCCAGCAGGAATAGGGAGGGAGAACCAACTGTAGGGGGTTGGATTAGTGGTCTCTTCTGGCTTCCTAACGTGATCAAGGTATCAGGGTGGTCATGATATCATGGTGATACCTATTTAGAATGTTAATCCCCAGTGTTTATCCTTAGGGTGTG
This sequence comes from Hydrochoerus hydrochaeris, assembly GCA_004027455.1. Taxonomy (NCBI): domain Eukaryota; kingdom Metazoa; phylum Chordata; class Mammalia; order Rodentia; family Hydrochaeridae; genus Hydrochoerus; species Hydrochoerus hydrochaeris. Next base: position 79,681 of record PVLA01004526.1, on the reverse strand, counting down.
GTTGCATTTGTTTTGTCTTTTGTCCCGAGATCTGGCTCTCATTGTCTTCTGCACTGGCTCCTTTAAGGACTTACCCCTGTCTGACTATAATGTTTCTGTCTGACTCAGTTGCCTGTAGCAATATGATTTCCAACCTTTGTCTTTTTTCTCTTCTCTTGCAGATCATAAGCTACATTTGGGAGAAAGACGGTGCAATTGTTAACTGTGCTATATTAACTTGACTCGATGAAGAAGCTCCCAGCACACAGGTAAAATCACAGTTCTGGGTGTCTGTGGGGTGTTTCTGGAGATGACTGGCATGTAGACAAGCGAATCGAGGGGTGGAAGCCATGCCCCACACAGCCGGTGCACCATCCAGTCTGCATGGAATAAAATGGAAAGAGAAGGAAGTTGGTGGACATTCGAGGAGTTTCATTCTGTGTCTTTTGTTGCCATTTCCTGTGGTCATTAATGCATCAAACTCCAGTTTCCTCAGCCATCCAGTACAGACTCACAACGGTGACCTTCCAGGGAGCTTCAGGTCTGTGGCCTCAGACTATTTCTTTATCCTTGATTCCTCTTCATTTGCAGTTTTCAGCTTCCCGGACGGAGCAGCTCCTGGGTCCACTGGTTCTTCAGTGTGCAGACAGCCATTGTGGGCTCTCCCATCTCTGATCCTGTGAGCCCACCTCACAAGTCCCTTTGCAGGTGTGCATTATGTTCCTCTAGACAGTGAACTGTCCTATGTGGATGTCACATGTGCTCCTATGTTGGCGTGTTTCGCATACTAATTGTTACTCTTGCTCTTCAGAATCTAGGTCACTATCACTATTCTCTATATTTTGCTTTGGTGATGCCTCAGGCAGCCCATTTGTGCCACTCAAATGCAAGTTCTGAGCCACTTTGATATGACCCTTGTTGAGCATCTGTCTCTGTCTCTCGTCACTGCCATCTGCAGCTTCCCCTCCCCAGACTGGCCCTGAAATTGCGTGTGCCAATTGTTGTTAGGCTGTAAGGAAATGATTCTTTTCTTTCTTTCTCTTCTCCTCCTTCCTCTCTCTTCTTCTTTTCCTTCCTCCCATTCTTCCCCTAACCTTTCCTTCCCCTTCTTCTCTTCCTCATTCTCTTCCCTTTTCTTCTACTCCTCCTCCTCCTCTTTCTGTCTCTTTCTCTGTTTTTGTCTCTTTCTCTCTCTGTCTCTTTGTCTGTCTCTCTCTGCCTCTCTCTCTCTCTCTCTCTCTCTGTCTTTCTGTCTCTCTCAGCTGGAGATCAAACCCTGGGCTTCATGGACTGGTATGACAGTCAAGTGCTCTACCACTGAGTGACCACGCTAGACCATAAATAACTTTTTCATCTCATACTCCAGGTCTCCTGTCATGCTCTGTAAGGCCTTGTGCATGTGTGTGGGGAAAAATAGAAGGGGATATGAGAGTTGCACGTTAGAATGTGGCTGGATATGGGTGGGCATATCATCTACTTTTACCAACGGGCTGATTGATGAAGTCTCGGCTCCATCAAGCCTTGACCCCCTGGTAGATTCAACACTTACTTGTGAACCTTTTTCAGTTTAGTGAATCAAATCAGTTTTAAAATGTCAGTTAAAGTGTTTGCATTTTGACAAAACAATTTTTATTTCTTGTTGGGTTCATCAGAGACCTCGAGTTATTTTCCTTTGGCTTTGTCACTCCTTAATTTCTGAAAAAGAGAAAACATGCATGTATTTGTCAAGTCACTGTGGGTTAGATCACTTCACTTGCTGATGATCCCTCTCTAGTTCAAAAACTGAGAAATGGAGAGATTGCAACATGGCTGACTGAGTGGCAGCACTGTAAGAGAGCTTCTCTGAGGAAAAAAAAAATAAAAACAACTCAGATGCTGGAATCTGGCAATGTGCAGAAAACCAGACAAAAGGAGAGGAATTCTCACGACCCAGGAAGAAACTGAGGAAAAAGAAAAAGAAAAAAGAAAGAAGAAAAAGAAGCACAGACAGAGGGCTGGAGCTGGGCGAGCCCCGATTGCTGTACCAGCCCAACTTAATGTCAGGTGACTCAGGATTGAGCTGAGGTTGTGGCCCTGCCAAGAGCGGGGTTGGTGAGCTCCAGATCCTCAGCTGGGGGAGGCCCTGAGACCGGGAGTGGAAACAGCCAGTCGAGCTGCAGGAACTTTGGTGAGTGACAGGAACTGGAATCCCCAAACCGGTAGGACTGGCTGGGCAACATTTTGGAGTTGGGCAGGGCCGGCTTGAATTGGAACCCTAGGCAGCCTCTGCTGATGACTCCTAGTCCAAAGCAGATTGGTGGGATCTGCTCGGGCAGGGCCACGCCCCTGGTTGAAACCCAATAGCCAGGGACTAGGCTTTCCTGGGCCAGTGGCATCCCCAGGGAACACACAAACCTGTTGAAGCATAAACTGGTTGACTGGCATAGGGGGAGGAGCCAGCTCTCAGCTTGCAACTTTTAAATCCGCTGCAGACTGAGGGGCAGTACTTCCCTAGCAAGTGTGCTGCAGAAAAACTATAAGCAAAACGAAAGGCCCAGAGACCTCCACCACTCACCTGTCTGAAGGGGGATGAAAACATGACAAGACAGAGAAAGGGCAAAAGGTCCCCAACTGTGGAACCAGGGAAAGTGAGACCAACTGAGGTAAATGCAGAGGAGGTTGAGAGCGGCAAACCTGTAATGTCAGAGACAGCTTCATCGGAAATAAAGAAATACATCCGTCACCTCATCATCGAATTTAAATCTGAAATTCTAACTCAGGTGAAGCAAGATATAAGAAGATCAATAAAAGAAGTCCTGGGTAATCCTCAAGTAGACACAAATGAAAGAATAGAGGGACCCAGAGGAAGGAGAAAAACCTTTGATGAAGAATATAAACAAAACCTAGAATATATGAAACAGATCCAAAGAGAATATCAGGAAATTAAAAACTCCATTGAAACCTGGCAAAACCTTTTAACAGAAACTAAAGACAAACTTTCAAAACTTGAACATAGATTTGCAAAGTATGATCGTGAAAGGAAGGATCTCTTAAAAATAACAAGAAACCAGGAAGCAACAATACAAAAGGCTAGAAGATGACAAGAGGATTTATAACCTAAGAATAAAATATGTGAATGAAGATGCAGCAACAAATACAAATAAAATAAAATGTCTATTCACAGAACTAATTAAGGAAAACTTCCCAAACATAGGTAACGGAAGTGAAGTTTAGATAAATGAGGCATATAGAACTCCAGCCAGCTACAACCCAAACAGATCTACACCCAGACATATAATAATCAGGATCCCAGAAATCCATCACAAGAACAGAATATTAAAAGTAGTCAGAGAAAAGAAACAGATTACCTATAAAGGAAAAACTCATCAAAATCACAAAAATTAATGGAGAGACAAGATATTTCCACGACAAAGAGGAACTAGGGGAGTTTGTGACCACCAATCCAACTCTGCAAAGAATACTGAAGGACATTCTAGGGAGAGAGAAGAAAACCACTAGGGTTCCAGGAATAATGGCAGAAAGGCCTCAAAGAAAGGGGCAGACAGTGGAATCAAGGAGGAAAGTAAACAAATAACAACAGAAAAATAGCATGGCAGAGATAAAACAGAGAATATTGGTTATATCACTGTTTTATCTTGACTGATTTTATTTGAATCTGGTATGCTTGAGAGTGTCGAGTCTGAGAGTAGGGGCAACTACTCTGAAGATGACAGGATTCAATAGGATACCCATTCTGGTTTGATTGTTATCTGCCTTTGAAGTCCTATAATGTCTCCATTGTTTAGATTTTATTAATAATGTAAAGCAATGCTAAGTTTATATTATATTTGATGATAGAGACAATTTTACTGAAAATAACTAGAGACATCATAGTGACTACCATAGATCACCTAATGTTGTGTTTTTGAATGTTCTTTTCATTTCGTGTTTCTCTAGGGATTTGTATTGCTGACTTGTTTTGATTTGTTTCTCCCTCTAATACAGAAAGGCTATGTATATGTGTAAAGACTTATACATGTGTAGAACTTCTAAGTAGTTTACAAGAAGGGATTATAGTTATTGTAAAGGAAAAAAAAGGAAAAGAGAATATTCTAAAGGATATTTCTGCATGTATGTTTGAGTGTGTGGAATTAATAACCATGTTGCTAAAGTTTTAGTTGGATGGATGAGCAAAACTGACAGCAGTCTCACTGTTTGGATGTCTACTTTGTGGACTTTAGTTTTGGAACTTGAACAACTGCATCTAAGAGGAAAGTATGTAATTATCAACTAGTGATTTTTACTGGTTACTATTTTTGTTTTGTTTTTGAGATTTTGTATTGTTTCTACCCTCTTTCCATTTCAAAATTTTTTCTTTAAATAAAACAATTTTTAAAAAAAGCAAGAGGAGGAAAAGAAAGTGCTCTAAAAGAGATAACTGTATGTATACTTAAGTGTGTAGAATTGATAACCATGTTACTAAGGTTTTGTTGGATCAGTGAACAGAACTGTTTGAAGCCTCACTGTTTGAATGTCTACTTTGTATGCTTTAATTTTGTAACTTGAACAACTATATCCAAGAAGACAATATGTAATGTATCAAACAGTGATTTTTTACTGTTTTTTTTGAAATTCTGTATTGTTTCTACCCTTTTTTGTTTTGCTTCCCCCTCTTTAAATAAAATTTTAAATAAAGAAAACTGAGAAACAGAGTCCTCTCGGCAACCATTTCAGAAGAGCTGTCATTCCCTTTTTTCTCATTTTCTACCCTTACGTGTCGTGTTCTGGGAAGGAGTTCCAAAGCTAACGCAGAAAACAGATTTTGCTCATTCTTCATGCTGATCAGATTTGCAGGAGTAATTTACCCTTGAAAGTAGATAGACCTTCAAGTAGAGGTCAAGTGGGTACTTTTGTAAAGGTAGCATTTTAGACTCTCTTAGGGTTACTGGTAAAACTCTTCAATGTGGCTCTTGCTCGATTAGCAGAACCCTGAATTTGAATGTGGAGATGTTGTACTTGATACCCTTTTATTGTGATTTATAATCTATCTCTAAGGTCTCCCTGCTTTGAAGTTATTTTTTCAGTCATTAGCTTAAATTTTGCCCCACTTGATAGAAGTGCTCTGAGGAATTAAGAAATATGTAGGTTATGATCAATTAAAATTTATAGCCTTTAAACAATTTTGTAAATGGCTATTATTTCAATTTCCATTATACCTTCTGGGGAAAGAATATACAAAGTAGTAGGCTGTCCACATTCTTTCAGGATAATAGATTAAATTATAAATTCAGCTATTCTTTGAAAGTTATATTAGTCCTATTTGGGTCCACGGCAAAAGAGTAATAGTTCAACTACTCATTAAAAAGGTTAAGAAATGGGCACTATATTTCAGAAGTGAACCAAACTATATCTTTTGCTTTTTAAAAAGACTAGTTCAACTTTTCTTTCTCTTTAATTGGGCCACTTTGCCTTCTTCACCATCGATTATTCTGTCATTGCATCTTTTATATTATCAGGCAGCTGTGTACCTAATATGTGCAAAAGAAAGGGTTAAACTTTTACCTTTGCAGTAGATTCTCCACTGGCTTAAATTTAGGAACTGGTGTTGCTAAGGGCAAAATGCACATCAAGTATTTATACTATCAAGACAAGCATTTTGACCTAAAATAGGTGACACTAGGTCACTAGGTCACTGTATTTAAGAGGAGTGACGCCCCTTTGGTGAAGTGATGGCTCATGAGAAAGCCAGTCTGTAGGGGGCAATCGGGATCTACCGAAGGCAGAACATGGTCACAGCTGGGGGTACCCTGTCATAGCCCCTAGGAAGCCTTAGATGATGCTCAGAACCCAGTGGGTCACCATGCATTGCTGGGGGGGGGCAAAAAAATAACAAAAGAGTGTTATCATGTTTTGAAGGATTTACTAAGAAAAACAGCTTAGTGAATAAATGATAACTAAACAGGAAACACCCACTTTCAATTCATATTTGAATGATCTTGAACCAACATGGCCAGTTTTTAACTATCATATGTATTGCAGTTAGATGAGTGATTTAGCAAGACTTTACAAAATCTGAGTTTCAGCCCAGAGGCTTAGGAGGGAAATTCTTTCAGTGTTTGGATGACTGATTTAATTTTCTTTGCTGACTTTCATTTAAGTTCAGGATACAGATGAAAAAACAACAACAACAACAACAACAACAACAAAACGCTGATGCTTTTATTTTCTCCTTTCCAGGCAAGTGATTAGTAAAGAATGGACTGCATTTGACTTTCATATAAATCAAACCCTTTGCAAACCCAGATCATGTGACCTAGTTTATTCATTCAATGTTTGTTTTGTTTTGTGTGTTTGTCATTTGCGAGTAAGCAGAGGATTCTGATTTACCTGGCACCTCATTTTTAAGCAACGTTTTTATTGAATACTCAGGAATATATTCTCTTTTCATCTTTTAAATATAAAGGTATTCTTTAGTATCACATAAGTGTGTGAATATTTTATGCTAAATGTCACCTTGAAGACAGAAAAGAAGATGGAAAGCCATAATAAAACTGGATAATTGGTATAGGAGTGTATTTAATCTAAGATTTGAAACTTTCCAGCTTCCAGTGTGTCTGTGGCATAACTATTTGTCTGTGTAATTCTTCAGGGCATTTGCTGGCATGTTATGGAGACTGGTGAATTGATCAGCCAGCTTTCTTGGTGTACTTGGGATATGTGTAGCAGTCAGAGTAAGAATGGGCAGGAACATGGAAACTCCTGGCTTGGGATCTCTAAAACTTCTACAATAATATCCGAGACTCTGAAATAAAGAGGCCTAACCCACTACTGTTGCAATCATCCTTGTTTTCAAACTCTAAATCAGGAAGATCTTCTTAACAAATCAAATCGGAAGCTAGAAGTTAGTGTGTCCAAAATTATGTTCATTCTTACAGAATCTTAGTAAAGCAAGAATGTGATATGAAATTTGCAAACAAGGCTTTCAATGCAAATTTCATTCCACGATGTGAAGTTATTTCAAAGTAGTTGCGATGAAACTACACAATAACATTAAAATGTAAACCACAATTTGAAAGTGAGGTGATTAACTTATAAAATTTAAATTACAAGCATTTACCCAATTGTAACAGGAAAGTACATGTCAGCCTTCTATGGAATCCATTCACTTGACTGTATTCTTGTAAAAAGATTTATCCTAATGATGTTTTAGAACTTTTATTCTGTAGATTTTTTTTTCTGTGACTCTTGTTTTTCTGGAGATTTTTCTGGGCTGTTTCTTTCTGCATAGAATGATTGCATTTACCAGCCTCCTGTAAACTCTGGAGAATGCCAAAGTATTCCCTATTGAAATTTACATTCTGGTCATTGAGACAAGACACATGGACAAGACAGTCTTGAGATGAGTATGTGATTAGCATCTGAATTGATTCTATAAATTCTGGGGATCAGTGGGGCAGTGGGATTGGAAAGTTTGGAATAGATCTTTCTTTTTAAAGTTAGGATTTGATGAATGGGTAAGATCCTTACAAGAGGAAGGAAGGAGAGAAGGCAAGATGGAGTAGGGATATGACATAAAGAAAAGTGAGTATAAAGGAATTAGTTCACAACTATTATTTCAATAATTATTCTACCAGAAATACATAGCTGTATATGACAAGATCTTGGCTCTCACAAAATTTACATTCCAATGTGTTGAGATGGACAAAAAAGAAAATGAAAAGAAAGAAGGCAGTTTTATTTTTTTTTGTTGTTTCTTTTTTAAAATTTATGTAAGAGGAAAAAAGACACAGAAAAAAAAAAACAAAAAGCAAGAGACAAATGAACAGCAACAGCAACAAATCCAAAACAATAACAGTATAGGTTTTCAAAACAAGATAATAGGAATTTAACAATGGTTGTAATATTGCATATTGTTACATTCAAAAGGGTTGCTCAGATCACCAGACAGACATACAAAATTGATCTAATCATATGGTACCAACTGTTCTTTTCAAAGAATAGATTTAGTAGTATAGTCATCTTAGCTATCATATATACAAATTTATGCCTTTTTTTTTTCCCTTCAAGAAAGTGGTTTTAGATTGTGAGTTGCAATTGAGGAAATAAATAGGTGAAATAATAGAAAAAGACAGGAAAGTTGGTGGGGGAATGTCATAAGTATTTCTTAAATTTTAATATCAACGTGAATTGCCTGGGATATCTTCTAAATCTAGATTCTGGCTTGGATTTAAATGTATGACATAAGGCCTGAAAGATTACATTAAAAAAAGTGATATCAATGGTCCAAGTTCATAACCACAGTGTGAGCAGTAAAGCATTAGCCAGGTCACATGATCTAGGGAAATCAATTTGCTACAGTGCAGGAATCTGGGTAAGGCAGGGTGAAAATAAAGAGAAGGTTGAGAGGAACATTTAGGACTCCTCGTGGGGCTCAGAATCCCAAAATTAACAGGAGTTCAGCAATATAGTCAGTGGTGAAGACAGTTAATCATTCAGGCACTGTAGAATGGAGCTGAGAGAGGTTTACCAACAACTCTCCCACTGGCATAAACTTAGAAAATGATGACTGCCTTGTGCAATGGGAAAAGTAGGCTTTTGCCTAGGGAAGATACTGATTAAAAGGAAGCATGTGCCAGCCTGCTATGGAATCCATTCCATAGGATTAAAGAACTGGGATCACAATGACCCACCCTTGCCATGATGGCCCCCTGACGACAGGATGGAAGGAGTGAGCTGGGGTAAAAACTTAAGACAAAACTGCAAAATTTTGCGTTTAGTTTTACACCATGAAGAGAAATGGTTTTTGAGATGGGAAATTCCATCAAGAATTCCAGGAGGCAGCTGAACACACATGACTGCGTTCAAGTGAGAGTTCTGCCCAGTAGTTAAAGATTTTTGAATCAGCCACTAAGATCTTAAAATGTGTAAACAATTCCTTGGAGGGCAAAAATATGAGGAGAGAATTGCAAGGAGCACACTGTGCTTTGGGGAATACTCAGTTCAGGGAAGCCGGAAGGGGTCGATGCAGAGGTGTCAGGGAAGGGCTGTTTGAAATTTGGGAAGATCGGAGATCGTCAGGAGGAGACAGTCTAGGTGGCCACCGAGTGCTCTCTGATGACAGGACTTCAGCTATTGTCACTGTACAGTGCTTGTACATGAGCTGGCCCTTTATTTTCACAACTTCTCACCCTCCCCTGCCAGACCACAATTCTGTGGTTTTATGATTAAGCGCTCTGGGAAGTTCTGAGGGGAGGAAGAAGAAAAAGTGACTCGGAAGAGGAAAAACTTGAAGGTGAAGTCGTATGTGACCTCACAGAGTTAATGTAGCCATAGAAACACACAGTTCTGTCTGAGCTCCATCACTCAGTAGGTACCCACTAGGAGAGAGAGAGAGAGAGAGAGAGAGAGAGAGGACATTTCCTTTGTCTTTCCTTATATGTTATGGAAAATGAATTTTGGGAAGGCTCAAGGCATTGTAAAAGATTAATACATCCGTTATCAGTGATCTCAGAATCAAGATTCAAGTTGCCTTGTCTTTTGGAGTGACTTTATTTCAGTCAAGGTAAACAGTGGCAAGTGTTAAAGATAGAGGACATGTATATAGCACGCATTGTCCTTGAGTTGATGGACTCTTTGCATTCATTAGCATTAGTCTTCAACTTTCTGGATTCAGGACATAAAACGACATTTTCATGCTTACTGTGTTGGGGATGTTATTAGCACTGAGAAGCCTTCAATGGACGGTGGGGGCAGTTACGCACTGCAATGCTAGGTGGCAGCCTGACACTACTTTTAGGTATCCAACTCCTATCTGGGTCTCTAAATGGCATTTTAATGGAAAGTTTTAGACATTTTACAAAGGAGAACTTCAAGAGGAAGCTTTACAGAAATAAGTAAATGGTAATGATGCACATTGGTACACTGCCTTTTTCTCCAAACCGTCTTTTTAATCACACATTACACATACAATAGAATGAGATATTAAAAACTTAAGGCAACAGGAAAATAAGTAAAGGATATTGAATGATATTTCACAAGAGAAAAAAATACATATGGCAACGACCAGATGCAAGATGCTTAACCTTTAATAAGAAGGAAAAGTCAAATTAAGTGAGAACATTTTTATTACCTCTCAATTTGACAGAATAATTTCCAAAAGTTTTTTCCTGGAGAAATTTAGAAATGTGGTCAAAGATTTATGCATGAGCATCTTCCTTGATGTTTTATTTATGATGGTTGAAAGATACTAATTCTTAAGCTATGCTATTTCATGAGATGGAATATTATGAATTTTAACTGGTATGACTTTATATTTTAGTCAGCCTCTAACAAAATTGTATTAATTACTGCTTCTTAATGTAAAAATGCAGGCACATAATTTATAAGACACAGAGAAGATGTATAGTTAACTGTCACAGGAGGGGGAAATTTATTTTGTAGGCTTTGGGTCTTAAATGTTTTAAGGAAAATTGAGATAAGACCTAAATTTCTACAATTAGGTCAAGGCTTGGTTTGATGACAAAACCACAGAATGCTAATAGAATTGGATTGCTAGTGATGCCACACAACAGTGAATCTACAGGAGTCTCAAGGACTGGAAGTCCAGATCACTTCTTGGAGACATTTTCCTAGAAACACAGGAGCGTGCTTGGACATCAGTGCTACACTAGGGGTGGCCATCAGCTCAGATCTGTGTGGCCGCTGAGAAGAAAAGAATTCAACTAGGAAGAAACTCAGATTTCTCTCCTGAATGACTAGTAAAATACTATTATCTATAAATATTTTGTTATGTCAACAAAGTATAAATGTGCTTTTAATTTCCTTTATAGCACATTCTTTTTTAGTCACCATATGATTTTTGTCACAAAAACAGTGTCGTAGCTCTTTGGTTTGTCATTTGGCTTGAGTAATGATAAACAAGACAAAATAAAAATCAATAGATTGTCTCATCCAAGAGGCGGCTTGTTGCATTGTATTAGAAATATATGAATCCACTGTTTTATTTACTTTTTTACTTAATTTATTGGTTCAATTACCCATTGCTTACATCATGAAAATGGCAGATAAAAATGAAAGACATCTTTGATAGTTTTTGCTGATAATTTGGTCAATATAAAGTAAGGAACATATAGAGTCTAACCCTGGTCTTTAGTGCCCAGTGAGTTATGTTACAAATATTAATTTTATTTTTAAATAAAGCCCAGATATGACTCCAAATGAAAAGTATAATCATAATGTAAATATATTCTGAAGCCTGGTCTTTCACTGTTCAGTCCTGTGACATGTTGAGAAGCTGATTGAGAGAAGTAACTTTTGTAATGGCTCTCTGCTTTCAACAGTTTATACTTTTATTTTTTGGTGAACAGCATAAAATCGACATCAAAATACCCCATGACACACTTTTTTCTAGACTCTTTGCTTTGACAAGGAAACAGTCTGGGAGACCTCTAAGTTCTTTTTAAAAATGTTTTCATGATTAGGAAAACATGTCACTTACAAACCATGGGAAGAGTTTTCTATAGCACTAAAATATATGTGTCCCTATCCTGTTTCCGGGCATCCAGCCAGCAGACAAGGTCCTCCCCTCTGTGTGATGTGACAGTGCGGCTGACCTATTACCATTATTTCCGTGGAGAATCATATACTATTTGATGAGGGAGGAAATAAGGCCCCAGCGGTCCCCCGGCCCTCTCATTCACAGATGAGCTCAAACACTGGAGTGGTTTCTTCAGCCTAGGTCAAAACCCACTCAAATAGACTGATGAAACAATAGATTTCATTACAATGGAGCACAAAAGAAGCATACAATAACAGTCATTGTGTTTAAAATTTGCATACTTGAAATAAATGTTTCATGTGCTTCTTATTTGTACAACTAATGATGTGGGAGAAAAAAATGTACGGATTTTAGCAAATGTAAATTTGGGGAAATGAACACTGAAGAAAACAGATGTTTGTGTTTCTTTTATAATTTTATTTTGATGCATCTTGAGAGTATCTTCGTGCTTTGTAAAGGGCAGCAGAAGTTCTCTTCTGTGTTTGACTCTACCTACATCATGCACGCGCCAAGGATTCTTGTGGCATGAATGGTCTTGTTTACCTATCACTTAGGCCCGCATTCCACCTTTCAGAAAAGTAGGAGATGAACTGTTTGACTTCCTGGTGTCTCAGTTATTTCAGAATCTGTGAGAGACCGCAGGGACCTCTTGGTTCAACCCTCTCGTTTTACCTGGAAGGCAAGGCCAACATCCAAACCTGGGCATAAGTGTCTATGCAAGTTCACGGGCAGGTTTGCAGCAAGGACCAGGGTCTCTTGCTGCCGGAAGTGTGGTGATTTTTCTACTAGATCACCTCATCTTCCAGGCACATCCTCTTCTCAAGAACTTAATGCAAATATTAGTCCTAATTGTCAAAGGCAGACAAAGAGTCATGTGCTGGGGACTCATCTTTGAGTCACTGTCAACTTTCACACTTTCTTTTCCAGATGACCGCAACCTTATCCCAATCCATTTGCCCTTTGTATCTTCTTCCAACAGGTGGTGACACAGCTGTCTCCCTCTGTCTAGGCACTAAATCAAACTCACTGGGGGTTGTTAGGGACAGGTACACCATTCCTGGTCATCAGCCTCTCTCAGGAAAATCTGTCCTACAGGATCCAAAAACAATGGCTAGGATACAGAACACATGTATAAACCAATGAATTGGTGAATGAAGGTGAATGCAAGAGTTTTCATCCTAAGATCAATTTGGGTAACAAATGGGGAAAACATGGAATTCTCAGGGGAGAATGAGATGGACAGGCGCTCGGAATGAGATGATAAACAGCATCACAGCATTTTGTACAATCTGCCATGGGAAATAAAATTCTAAAGATAAGCTGCTTCAAATCTGCAAAGTCAGAAATCGCTTACCTTTACTTGCAATAGAAGAAAAACTGGTTTCATAATTTTAAGGTATTTAAATCTTTACTTTCAGTAAAATGCTTGACTTGAAGTGCTGAGTTCAATAAGCTTTGATCAATGTCTCACCCTGTGACCAGCATCATCACTGACTGGGCTATGTGTGCTCTTTCTCGTGTCCCTGTCTCAGTCAGTCTGACATCAGTCCTCACCAGTCTAGTTCCATTTGTGTCTTACCCTGCCCATCCTCCTCCAGCCACTGGACTGGTTCGATCATTATATATTCTCAATTACCTGACCATATTGTGTGAAAGCTTCCAGTGGCTCCCATTTGTAACAAACTAAATATAACCTCCTTCCTGGGGCCTGAAAGGCCCTGTGTGACCCATCCTCAGCCTGCTAGCAGCCTTGTCCTGCATGTGTCCCTTGCATCCTGTGCTCTTGCAATACTCACCTTTCTTCAGGACCTTGCCCCTGCCAAGCTCTTTCTTGCTCTAGACTCTAGATGGAAATGCTCTCTTTTGCATCTTTTTATCCTTCGAGTTGTCCGTGTCCTAATCCCCAAGAACCTACACATGTTTTACCTTATGTAGCCAAGGGGACTTCACAGATGTGACTAAGGATCTTAAGATGGTGATAAGGGGCTGTCTTATCCAGATGAGACTAATGGCAACACAGTGGTCCTCATAAGTAAGAGGGAGGAGAGGAGTCAGGGCCAGAGAAGGAACTGTAAGGCTAGAAATAGCTGATATGACTGTTGCCTTTGACCATTGATGCAGGTCGACTCCAAAAGTTGAAAAATCCTGTGATAAATTTCCTCCTAGTACATCCAAAAGACATATACCCTACTGAGGTATTCTTTTGGGTCTATAAGACACATTGCAGACCTCTGGCCTCTAGAACTGTAAGGTAATAGATTAGTGTTGTATTAATCCCTAATATTTGTGGCTACTTCTTTCAGCAGCAATAGGAAATTAATACAAGGTCTTTGGCTAAAAGTACCTTCTTTTCAGAGGTATCTTCCCCTCTGCAGTCACCGGAAGAGAACCCTTTGCTGGTTCCTCCACTGACTGTTACTCCTGTTCCTGTCCAAGCTACTCACTCGCTTGCTTTTTCCTCTACAGCAGCACTAACCACACTTGTGACAATCTTTTATTTATTCTTTGTTATCGCCACTAGAATGCATGCTCTGTGAGAACAGAGGTAATATCTCATTTCCCATTCTATCTTGAGGGACTATAAGTTTATAACTGTGTGCTTAATAAATATTTATTAGCAATTGAGGTCTCTGTTGTCCAAAACAGTAGTTGATAGTCACATGTGGCTATTGATCATTTGCTACTTAGCTAGTCCATACTGAGACACACTGTAAATATAAAATATTAAAGTGTGATGCATGTAAAAGATCTCATTAGTGCTTTTTAGCTTGATCGCATGTTGGGAGGATGACACTTCAGAGTTATTGAATTAAAATATATTATTAAAATTAAGATTAAATTACTAAGATCACTGTCACCTATGTCTCTTACATATTTGCTTTACGTTGTAATTCTATTAGACAATGTCTATTTAGCTTGTGGATTTCCTTGAAAGAAAGCCTTGAAATTTGTTTCTTTTTGTAAGAAATGAAATGATTTGCTCACAGTCCAATCTCAGTGCTGTGTGAATGCTTGTTATATCATTTTATTAAGAATGTATACAAGTTGAGCAATGCCTATAAGGGCCAAAAGAAATTGGCATCCAACAATTTTTACCGATTACATATTTGTGACTAGATGGAATATTTTTCACCTACTTGATTTTTCTAGTTGTCTTAAAATTATTCTATTAATATATGTTATCAAGCAGCAAGAGGAAACAGAATTGCCAAATGTTACTTAGAATGAGACACTCCATACTATAGATTGCAATGGAATTCCACCTCAGGGAGATGGCTTTTTCCTCAGAACACGGACTTCCTCATAAAACACTTAGGACCATCTCTAAGGACTTCCATTAAGTACTGCTTTTCATTCTTTGTCTGGAAATCACTCTGAATGTCCAAGGGAGGGGAAGTAGACTCATAAGTTGGAAACTGCAGTCACTCTTAGCCTAGAGTCCTACCCTCTACCAGCTTGGTTCAATTTTCTTTAACATTCACTATTTTGTCTTAAAAATTTATGAGCATATTATATGTTACCCCATAAGATGTCTGCACATTTGTTGTAGTATAAAGCTATTACTCCGCAGTCCATAATCCTAAAGTACAATAAATCCTTCATGCTTTTGTCTGAGGCTACTTGTGGCCCTGATGCACGGATGTATCAGGGCACTGTATTCTGAGAAGGGTGGAAATAGAGTGTCCCCACACTGAATTCTGGGGAGACCTTGGATGACTGCAGTGAGGAGTTGAGCAGCACTGCAGGGGAGAGGAGGATGTGGTGCTTCCTTGACGTGAGGGTAGAGAGTGAGACATCAACAACAACAGCAGAACAACAGCAAGAACACCCAGCCCAAAGCCCATGCTTATTGCCAAGATAAATAGATCAATCTTGTCTCTACCTGTCCTTCCGGGTCCGGGCTGTCTTTTGAGATGGTACATTTATGTGTACGCCTGCGCGAGTATGCTTGTTTGTCCATGTGACTTTTAAAGTCACACTTGGAATCCATTTCCTTGTATAAATGCCAGGGGTGAAGGAGGGGGCAATATCAGTTTTCTAGATGGTTCTTTCCCTTAGCATTGGCCCCTTGTTTACATATATTTAGAGAAATTCTGGCCCCCATCCTCCTTGTTTTGGTAAGTGGTGATTTAACATCCACATCAGTTCCGCAAGGCAGAGATTGGTTATTACCATACGCTGAAGGAGCGCATCAGGTGTCCAAAAGGTCATGAAGTTTGCCCTTGATTCTACCCAGCCTGTGAAGGGACAGAGTCAGGAGTAAGAGACTGGATCTCGGTCACACTTCCGGTCCCGTCACACTTTGCTGCCTCCCTAGCAGATTCAGAGGATGATCCAGCTTGATTCTACAGTTTCTGTATAATACCTGCTATGTCCTAGGGGTCACCACAGACTTAAAAGAACATACGGAGATGGATGGGCCACGTTGCCTGCTGGCTCCCAGGCCAGAATCTTTCCCCCTGCGTGACACTCCAAGCAGCACGTGAGACGGATAGTAACCATCCAATTACATTCTTGGGACAATTCAGCGTGAGTAGCCCAGAGTCAAACATCTCTTATTTAACATTAGCAGATGGTGAATGAGGCAACAATGTCTGCCACAGACAAAAACCAGAAACAATAAAAGGAATTGGTACTTGAACAGAAAAGATGAAGCACCATTCCTGCAGGTCCTCTGTCCCAATCATTCAGTAAAACAAAAAAATCTCACTTCATAAATCAGTCGACGCTGGTCTCATTCTGCCATTCACAGGACGTGGAGTTACTTGCTTAGACTGATAAATGGATGTCTTTACTGGAGCACTGTCACCAAAGCTTACATAGCACACAGTGCAATGGATACTTACGTCCTAGAAAGGACCTATTTATTTTAGGTTATATTATCTTTTCATTTCCTGAAACAAGTCCTCTATGTATTTGTTTTTGAAAGGGAAGCAGATGCCAATATAAAAAGAGACTTTCTTATGACTCTAACTGAAATATAGCTTTCATGGTGAATTACATGAAACAATGTGTTGACTCTTTGCATTTTATCACCAGAAGTTTGACCCGAAGGAAAAGACTCACTGCATTTTTATAGAATTAAGGCTATTATGAAATGACTGTTGGATCCCAAGAAGTGCTGTTACTGAAATGTACAGAATGCATGAGAATTAAATTCATTAGTGCACAGCATATTGATTCATTACATTTTAGTTGGTAGGGCTCAGTGAGAATCCACACAACTTATCTACATAGAAAATTATATATATATATATATATATATATATATATATACACATATACATACATACACACATGTGTATATATGCAAGACATTTGCTTGCATACACACATACATACACATAAAAGCTTATTTTAAAGAATTAAGTTCTATAACTCTCTCCAATTTGCCCTGTGTATGCTATAATCTCAATTAATGCCTTAGGGAAAGCCCTGATTTTTGGCAATAGTAGATAACCTGGTAATTGGGCAAAATTCCAAGTCATTTTCTATGATTCTCCAGGGTTTTGGTGAAAGTGGAAAATTAATTTATAAACCATTCATTTTCATATTTTAACATGAGCATTGTGAATGCTTTTTCTTCCTCTTCTTAGCTTGTGTCTATTTTGAAATTGAAATTAGAACTGCAACATTTCATTAGGTAATCATTCTACTTTTGATATGCAGCCTGGGATTGCCCAACATATATCTCATTCTCTAAGTCAACAATAAGTTGTCTAAATGTGCACCAAATATCAATACCCATTCGGCCTGTAACCGAGCTGGCAGATTTGCAACCACTTGAAATTGGAAAGATGTTTTTGATGCCTTTGCTCATAAAACACCCTATATATCCCTGCAGAAGCTGCTGTGTATTTCTTTTCTAAATACAAGTGAAACAATGCATTGGTAATACTCATGCTTTGCTTTTCTCCCCCCCTTAAAGTCATGTTATGATTAGGAAATAGTGTTTAGCATTTATTTTTTCCCATTTCCTTTTATTTATAATACAAAAACTATTTAGAAGGAGAATATTGTTTGGTTAACAATAAAAATAGACCACTACCTCCTCATTGATTGCCTCAACCCTATGCTCCCCCTGCCAAAATGGATTAAACAATATCCAGTTTTCTCACCTTCTTTTTAAAACAATTTATCTTTTAAAAAAGATTCCTACTTGATATGATGGATTGCATTTAGGCAGTGGTTGTAAAGAGCAAAGGTAGAAGTTGCTGTTGCTTTTTCTTTGTAACCTAATCTTACTCAAGTCACATATATTTTTTGCTCATTCATAGAATCAGGAAATATGACATCTTCTTTGATTTCCTTCTTTTATGAACTTACCCTCTTATTTCTGTGAAATGGAATATTATTGAAAACAATAACTGAAAAGAAAAATGGGTCAAACACAAATCAAGATACTGACTTTGATTTTGTATTCTACATCCCAGATTATGTTTGGATTTTTCTCAGTGATCTCAGTTTCAAAAGTTTATATAATTTAATGAATTATCTTTTTTATTCTCTTTCAAGCTCTCTTGTCCTCCCTTTTCCCCATTCCTCTGATCCTGTGTTTTATTCTAATTGTCTCACCTGGAATCATAAGCATCCTAAAAATGCGAGATGTAGACCAGCTAACAAAAAGAAAAGAAAATCCTAGCTGAGTTGAGGAATGAGACGAAGCTGACTGGACACATATAAATGTTTTTATTTCATGGGGAGGAAGCAGCCCAGGTCATGACTGGCAGCATCAATGCATTAACTTTTCTCTCCATGACATCTAAATCGAGACATATAATTTTCCCTTGCTCCTATAGACTTTTCTTTCTCTATTCTCAAACTTTGTCATATTTCTAATATTGGAATTGAAAACCATGGCTCCAAATCTTCCACTGAGAATTTTCCACAGTAACCCAACTCAGACATAAGTAAAAAATGTTTCTCAAACATAGGGTTAAAAGCCTTCCAAAAGTGAGACTAATACTTCCTTGTAAGGCTTAAAAGTCTCTGAAACTATACCTGGAGAGAATACAGCCACATACAAAGAAAGGAAATTAAGATTTAAATATATTTCATGAACATACAGAAAATTCACAGATTCTATAAAATAAGAGACAGCATCAATTGGAAATATGACATTTTATAACACACACATGATACAGTGCCTACCAGTCATGATTTTTTATTTCATGCATTTGAAAGATATTTTTTGAGAGTCCTTATCATAAATACAGTTTTGAAATATCATACCTAATCCTTGTGTGTACATCAAAAGGGAAATGAAACACAAGTGGCAGTGGTTTTCCTAAAATCCAGGCTTCACATCCAAGTTCCAGCCCTGGGGAATCTCTGCTGGGTCTAAGCTAGAAAGTGGTCAAAGTTTTCCACTAAGTTGTCTGTGGTGCCCCCAGAGCTGACACTGCAGAAAACTGAAGCCATTGTTTCCATGTTGTCTGTGGGCCTTTGAAGCAACTCATCCCTACTTGCAAATTAAAAAATTTAATTGACACAATAACTGCACATATTTATGGAATCCAATATGATAACTGAGTACTTGTATACAGTATAATCCAGTGCAGTGAAACCAAGGTAATAGCATTGCCACCTCCTCAAATACTGATCATTTCTCTGTGTTGGTGATCTTTGCACAATTCTAGTTCTTTATAATGGATTGTTCTGAACTCCAATCACTCTGTTGTTCTGTAGAACATGGATTTCTCCCTCCAATCTAGCTATTTTTGTTAAAAGATAAATAGTTAGTTATTTGTAGGTTTTGATGCCTGTGCTTACTTGATTGTACCGGAAGGTGTCCACAGAATATTTTCAGATAATAACCATAGCTCATATTCCTTCCCCACTGAGAGACTCTGATTATCCAGTTGGGTTATTAGGAATTAACAACTGAGTTTAAGTATGAATACTAAAGATACTACCTGGCAATTAGTTCCCTTTAGCTAACAGCAAGTCTGAGATATACTACTTTTATAGTTGCAAAAATATAAGAAAATGGTAATCTCAGAATTGATAAAAAATGATAGCCATTTTTTTAGATGCCAGATTATCACATTAAGGTAATTATTCAATAAAGAGATATTACTTCACTAATCACTCATTTTGGCATTATATGTCATTCTGAAATGACTTACTCCCAAATATACATGTCTGCGTGAACTTCACATGGTATTATGGATCAATTGTTATGTAGTTTTAGTATACCAATTCCAAGTTCCTTCTTATCTAACTGGATTGGTTGAGCCCTGACCCAAGAATGACAATGGCTGGGTTTCTCATTTGATCCTGATGAATTCCCTTCTACTAGATTCTTTCTCTGTGGCGTCTTCTGCTCCAGTGTAGTGA
The DNA here is from genome assembly GCA_004027455.1 of Hydrochoerus hydrochaeris. Lineage (NCBI taxonomy): Eukaryota > Metazoa > Chordata > Mammalia > Rodentia > Hydrochaeridae > Hydrochoerus > Hydrochoerus hydrochaeris. Next base: position 59,826 of record PVLA01004526.1, on the reverse strand, counting down.
CTCTCTGCAGGGCCCTGGCAGTCAACCATATAACTGATCATGCGCCAGTGGTTGAGAGTTTTCTGTGTCTGATATGCAAAGCAAATTCCCTTTTGAATTTGTTTTGATTTATCAATGCTAATGCCTCTACCGTGACCCATTAGGGCATAGCTTCTTCTAACACATACAGGATACATCAAACACTTCCTAAAAAGAATAGAAACCATCTTCTTTCATTAAATAGCAAAATATTTTTTAAATAAGTTAAATTATTTTAATTGCTCTTTCATTCTGAACTACCCCCCACCATGGTTGGTTTCCCCATCCCATTCTTAGAAGTCTCCATTGGCTGTTTCAGCCAGGGTCACACCCAGCTTATTTGCTTGAGTTTTCCCCTTCAAGTTCATATAGTCTTGGGCCATGCTTCTAGAGAGGTTCTCTGTGGTGAGTACCCTGCTGCTGCAATAGTTGTCTCCACAAGTCCCAAGGGACAGGATAGTTTCCGTTAACTGTTAGTTCAATCACTTCCAACTGTGACACAGTTTTGCATGGTGAAAGGAGGATATAAAATTGGACTCAGGTAATCTGGGTTTGAATTTTCACTCTAACACACTCTAACACAAGTGTGTTAGGAGAACGAACCTGGCCATTTCATATAACGTCTTCAAACCCTGTCCTTCCCATTTATAGAATGGAGATAATATTCTCTTGTTGAGTTAACATGAATGCTAAATAGGATGACACTTGTAAAGCCCTTGGTCCAAAGTCACTCAAATGATTGGAATAATTAAGTCTGTTGTCATGCATTCATTGAACAAGCTGGCACTGAGATCTCCTTTTGGAATTTTGCTTCCCATAGACTGATGAATTTCCTGGACGTTCCTTGGGGATGCCTTATATCTTGTGGGGAAGAAGGGATTATTTTTAATAGTATGAACGATGCAACCATTGTATATAGATTTTTAAAACAGTAAAATCCCCCTAAATCTTAACAATTCACTCTCTTCTACTGCATGAAATTAATATTTGCTTGTATTGAGGCAGGCATTTCTGAAATACTGGTTTGAACCTCTTATGTTGCTCCTGGGCAGACTAGCCCTGCGTAGACTACTGGTCATAGTGTTAAAATTCCCTCCCTAGTGTTGGATGTTCTGATTTAATGGAGGCTTAATTTTCACTGCCTCTGTTTAATGTACAGCATGCTGCTAATATGTGTCTCCTTTATAATCCACTGTTGTTTGAGATTCCCACCCTGTGGAAAGCTTTCATTCGTGGAATTGTTAAAAAAACTTAACAGGCATGGGTGAATATTTATATTTTCTCACAGTTTTTCCTGAAAAGCTGAGAGAAACATGTCAGAAACAAGAATCTGTCTTTAAACGATAAAAAATGTTGGCACTTTATTTAGGAAGTAACATTATATTGTAGTTCCTGCCAAGCATTATTCCAGGAATTGTTTATTCTATCAGGTATTCATGACATGCCCCTTTCTCCATCCTAACACATAAATACCATGGCAATAATGCAGCGTTTATAGTACCAGGAGCTTCATATTTTAGAGCTAATTTTGCTGATGTATAATTGTTGGTATAAATGTTGGCACTTTCTTAACTAAAGTTGTGATAACGAGCATTGCTATAATGAAAACAAATGAGATTAATGATCTTTTCCAGGTTTTTATCTGGCAGCGGCTGCGGGATTGAAATTCCTTTTGCTTAGCCTCAGACATGTTTGTATTTTCCCCCAGCCTAAAGGAAGTAATGTAGAATCTACCTGTTTGGTCTTTTTTAGAATCCACAAACGGTCTTGGGAGCATCAGAGTACAGCCTCGTGTCAGGAAGAACTATGTAAAAGCAAATGAGGCTTAAAAGAAAGGACCTGCAAACTCAACGAACAAAGAAGACAGTAGGCATCTTCTTATGCAATGAACATTACTTAATATAAAAAGTTGGTAAAAAAAAAAAATTAACCCCTTTTGCTGTGATGTGCAATGCAGCCAGGATACTTCTGAGTTTTAGTGCAAAACACAAAACTATTTTAGAAGTGGACCATAGCTCACCAGACTTTTGTCTTTGAATTTTGGTAGCATCTTAAATGATAAACGAATAGTGTGTAGTTGTCATTTCTTAAAGAATTCTCTTTTCTATGATGTGGTTGCTTATTTGTAGTAGAATTTGTCTACCTAGTTACTCCTTTTCTCAGAGTTTTAATCAAAGAATAGAAATCATAATAAAAATCAGGATTCTTCTATGCTAAGAAATGGTGCAGTCCCTCCTTCAGTTCCTTCAAGGGCATAGCAAGAGATTCCACGAATCGTCATTAATGCATTTAGGAACAATATTGTTGAGTAAATATTTGCACTCGTATTTTGCCATTCTAGGATTTCCTAGGGTTATACATAGTCTCAGAAGGTAAATAATTGAAGGATCTGCCTCCTTGGGTGGCACAAAGTAGTGCTTGATATAGGTTTGAGTATTTCACTTGTCTCTTTGATAATCCATAACTGTCTTCTGTAATTATTTTCATCCTCCAGCCAAGCAAAGATAAAAGATGGAGCATGTTTCCTTTGTCTACTCCCAAGGAAACTCCATTATCCTTGAAAGGTCATGTGACTGTGCAGAGCCCAATCTGGCCTGGAAGAAGGAGTCCACAAGGACAAGCTGAGTGAGAATTGAAAATGAAGTTGTTACCAGACAGCAAACGGCAGTCCTCGCTGCTTATGAATATTTGAATAAGCAACTAAAAACAGCTCAGTAAACTCTAAGCAACTGTGACAGCTGAAACTGCCTGGAAACCAAGAGTCTGCGAGGACCAGGGTGGAAGATCACTCGTTGCCTTCTACCTCGTGGTGCTGGGTGTCTGCAGAGGGACCGTATCAGATCTCGCTTCTCAGGTATGAGTTATGGAAAACCTGATTTCTCTCTACACCTTCAGAAACCAAACAACCCCCAGACTTCTTGTGTTATTGTTAACTTATTAAAATTCAATGATTTGTAACACTCTTTTCAAGGCGAGGGAATGACCATGTTTTTTTTTTCAGACCCTGAAATATTGATGTTGCTGTTATCTGTACCCATGGAAAATTGGCCCTAGTCAATCTTTCAAGACTATTTGTTTCATGTGGAAAAAAGTAATGAGAACAGAGTCCCTAAAACCAGAGTTCTTCAAATTATTCTCTCAAAATTCTAATAAAAATGTTACCAGATACACGGCTTGACTTATATGAGCCCACATAGGTTATTGCCTTGTTTTTAAAGAGTCAGATAAATTGTTGGCTTTATTGAAACAGAAAATGCAGAACAGATTTTACCATCTAGAAGAGTTCTAACAATATTTGTAGAGGGTAATTTCAAAGGAGAACTAAATATATATTCACTTTTCCTTGGCTCTCTTGAATACGTAGACAAACAATTTTTACTGTAGTTATCATTCACAATTTATTAGGAAATAAAGCAGTGCATGATTTTCAAGTTTGTGCCTTTAACTGAAAGGAGAAAGACAATTATTTGATGCCTTTAAGTATGTATAGTAAATTGTATATCCAGGGCAGAAATTTCTGTGAATCAAATCTAGAAGCTAAAATATAATCAAACTGAAGGGAATCTTGGTGAGGTAACTATTCATCCAGTGTATAGACAGACAGAAAGACAGGCAGACAGATCTAGGAAACATGCAGTTTCAGGCAGAAAGTGACAGACAGACAGATCTAGGAACCATGCAGTTTCAAGCAGAAAATCTCTTCAGAAAATGCCAGGAGATGGTGACCATCAACTTTTGATGTGAAAGACTTTGAGAGTATTTTCAGTGTCCATGGGGGACATCAGTGACAGTGTGAGAGCCTCTGCAGGCCTTTGTCCTCTGCTCTGGAACTAAGAGTCCTTTTTCCTCCTTCAGATGAAATCACTGTTCTGCTTCCTCCTAGTGTCTGGTAATGCCAGCCAGACCAAAGTCTAAGACGGATTACTAATTTTGTGTTAAAAATGGAACTAGGTGTGCAAAATACAATTCTTGTAAAGCTTTAGAGAGAAAAGAAACATGACAGAATGAATATTGGTCACATCCACGTTAGAAATGAACTCTTGAGGTAAACTGGAGCAGTCACTCAGAGACAGAGTGATGAGACAGAGATCCATTTTAATACTAAGACTTAATCATATCTAATGTGTTTTGCAAAGTCTCATGAAACCTAACAATCCCACTACACCAGATGCTGAACTGTAGGTCAGAACTTCTGTTAGCTGTGTCAGTCTCAGAAAATCATTTATATGTTTGGCGTTGTCCTCTCATCTGTCTGGGATGTAGGGTAATTCTAAAGGTGGTTTAGGATCAGGCCAAGCACAGACTTTGGAGCTGGAGGAACCAGGTTTGCATTTCTGATCCATCATTTGCCTGGCAGTGTAAGCTTCCTGAATGACTTCTCTTAGGTGACTACATAGAGCCTTCTGGATGGGCTGTTGGTGGACTGAAGAGGTGACCACGTGAAGTGCCTACACACCTGGATGCTCTGATAAATGCTCACTTTCTTCTTCACTGTACTCTAAAGTCCTTTCCTACTTTACATTCTACCAAGTACTAATTGAATAAAAGTTTTCCTGCAGTGCATTTGAATAGATGTAGGATTAATCCTAGAAATGCTGTTGTAGCAGGGTCTACACTACACATGGTACATGTGATTCTGCCATTTAATGTTAGTGATGCCCAGGAAATATCAAATGCAAAATTAGAAGGTGAAGAGAACTAGGCTGGTTGGTATCATCAAATATGGTATCTTTGATACTTTTCCTTTTGTTTTATAGACTACTGTAGATCTGGTTTGTATCACTGTGAAATATTTTAATTTCAAAGGTCATAACTTGGTCAGAGTTTGAATATTAAAGTCATCTCTGAACACTGGTACTGGGAGCCATAAATATTCATTAGCACATGTTAGTTTGTCATTCGTAAGATTGGTTTTCAAGACAAATGACACAAAACAATGCATATAAGCAAGTGATCTTACACGTGGCCTCAAAAGACAAGAAAGTATTCCACCAGGGGTACAACAGTCTCTAGCCAGAAGTAGTTTCCTAAAATTTTTACTTAAACATATGGCAAAAGTCTCCTGCACAGGGAAATATCTCCTCTGTTATAAGTCTTCTTAAGTGACTCAATTGGCATTTAGACATGTGCCCAAAGTATATCATCACACTTGCTGTTAGTATGTGTAAGGTGGCATTGTTTTCTAAGAACAGCTAATTGGAACTGGCCTACTTTTCCCTGAATAGAGTAAATAACAGTGCATACATACAGTGAAGTATAATATTGTCATCAAGTTAAAGAAAGCAGATTTATGCATACTGCCATAGAAACACGTCTATTACAGTGGTACCTCAGTTCACAAATGGTTTGTCTGCAAACACTTTAGTTCACAACTGTAAACATTTGAAAAAAATTTATTTTTGTTTGCAAACTCTGCATTGGGGGAAAAACACAGCTAAGGTCATCTTTCCCACATGAACACAAATGTGGACTATCTTTACCAAAATTATAGAACAAATTACATTTAGACTGAGGTACCACTATAGTCAGTGTTAAAAAAGAAAATTACTGAGCAATATGGCTAGTATGGACACACTCTAAAATGAACATATGTCTATATATGTACATAAATATATCACACAAAGATTTTATATATATATGTATATGTATATATATATATATATATATACTAGGCTAATAGAAAAATACTATTAATAGGTTAATTTTTAAAATTAATAGGTTAATTTTTTTAAAACTTAAAATTAATTAAAATTTAATTAAAACTTAAGCTTAATTAAAAAATAACCTATTAATTAAAAATTAATTAATTATAATTAATTAATTATAAAATTAAAAAATAATAGGTTAATTTTTAAAAAACTTATTTCTATTGTGGTGTAATTTTTGTCACAAAAGCACTTTTCCTGCATTCAAAAATTTAAATTTAAATATGACTCTAAGTCTTAAAATGGTTTGGATATTGACACATTCCTTCTACACATGACCTAACCTACTGCCTCCCCAGATATTATACTTCAAAAACTTATGGGTCAAATGTAAAATAAATTAGCTCTTAGTGTTGGTTCTTATGTTTTTCTGCCCAGAATCTAATCCTGGCTTTTCTACTAGCTATTTGTGTGCTCTGAAAAGTTGTTTCACCCTCAGCTTCCTCATCTGTAAGATAAGAGTTTGAAATGAACAAGTTGGGCAGAGAAATTGCCTTTCACCTCTGAGCTATTGTGATCCTGTTGAAAAGGATGCATTTCTTGGTCTCCTGCAGTATCATATTTTCTTCCTTAAATTATGTCTTTTACTTATAACTCATCCCTCATAATTTTATCAGAACAATGATGGTGATATAATTACAGTCTGTGTAGTCTTGATTGTTTTGTTCTGAGTATCTTGAAAGTGGCTCTGTGGGCCAGTAACCTCTTCTCATCCTCCCAACCTTTGCATGAGGAAGGTTCAGAGATTGATTTTTTCATTAGGAAAATGATGGCCAAGGCTGTCACCATACCAGAGTGGGTGGTGCACACTGAAGGTGCTCTCAGATCTTCTTCATACTCCTGGGGCACTTGCATTTGAAGCTGTCCTCATTCTGCCCTTCAGAAGCCTCAGAGATGTGGTCAGTGGAATTTGTGGAACATCATGTCGTGAACCCTCACTCATTTTATTATTTAATGGCTCCATGTCGTGCCTTTGCAGTGAGCTGGTTGCTCAAGTGAATGCATTACAAGTAAAGGCCACCACAATATACTCAATACCATTTAAGTTATTTTGCTTCCTCTGGCCAAAGTGAAACCGTGAATTACTCTCTTCTGAAGAACTGGATAAACATAACTTTAAGGATCACCCACGGCGTGTAGAGCAATGAACAGACCATAAGATTCTGTGTTTGCCCTTGGAAGTTTAAATTTCTATTGCAGGAGACAGAATGGAAACAAAATAAAGCCACAAAAGTAGGACAGTATGTGCCATTTTTAAAAAGCATCAAAGATAAGTGTACTGCATGGAGAACTACAGATTTATGCTCCAAGAAATTCCTGAAGTGGATTTTTGAGGGCTTTAGAAAAGCCCAGAAACATCTAAGAGAGAAGAATCAGAGATTTTTAGGGTATCTATATTACAAAGAAATTTCTAGGACAATTTTTTATAATGTTAGGTTAGGCCTCATTGGATTGATTTGTACTTTGTGAGCTAAAATAAGGTTATTGTTTTTATATTTCCAGTAAATTAACATTAAGAACTCAGACATACTGAAATAGAAGAGTCGCTTTCTATGGCTATCATCCCCCAAGTGGAGTCTACACTAAACCATTTATTGGGGATAAGGAAAGAAAATGCTAGAACATTTAAAATTTATTTTTTATTCTATCCTTTAGATTTTTCTATTTTAATGTTTGTTTTATAGTATTCACAACATATTGGTAAATATTACCAGTATATCCAATTTATAAATAAATTTCATGGTTGAGGCTTCATACCACATAATAACCCTTAAAAATATATTTGTTAAATTCTGCTTTCCCTATTATTGCTATGAATGGCTTAAATATATAGGAATATATTGGCTAAGATATTTAGAAAGCAATGCTTTTGAAAAGATAACTTCTAATTTATCTTATAAATCATCATTTTTTTATAAGAAATCTTACAAAAAGGAAATATAACATTTTAAATTTTCTGTTGTATCAGTAAAATACTTTGGTATAGAAAAATTGGTAGAAAGATCAATAATTAATAGGTACAGTATTCCTTCAATTGTGTCTGGTTTCTGAGGTAGAAACTATCAGGGATTTTCACATGGGTAAAGTTCTGAAATTAAGAAATTTCCCTTTTACTCTTAAGGTTTAACTGGGATGCTTTTGGTATTTCTGTGATTTATGGACAGTAAAATGGTGGTGAACTACCCAAGTTTTTCTCATCATTGTGCCGTTATGAATTCTGTGGGGCCTCCTGTGTCTCCAGTGTCCAAACCCCACACTAGGTAGAATGTGTCATTGTATGCCGCCAGCTTTATCTCCCCATTTATTCTCCATCAGATGTCTACCCTCATTCTGCAGCATGTAGGTTACTGCTATTGAATTTCCTGCTAATTATGTGACATTTCTGGAGCAACAACAGGATATTTGGTTTTGATCAAGGGGGTCCCTACTGGCCTTATGGCTTATGGAAGGGTTGGAGATTTCTATCTGATTTAAACAGTAAGATGGCACTTGGTGAAAACTGTTGCAATGAAACATTGGTAGATCCCTTAGATTTGTAACATGGCTTTTTCTCCATTAAACAAAAAATTTGAATAGGATTGTATCAGTGGAATATCCGTGGTGCAGAAAATTCTTAATATCTGTATTAGTAAAAGTTCTCCAGAGACAAAGAACCAAGTGGAGTGTGGTGTGTATGTGTCTGTGAGAGAGAGTGCAAATGGAGTAGAGGTAGGAGGGATGTAAAAAGAAGGGGGAGAAAGAGGAAGAAGAAGAGGAGGAAAGGAGGTCATTGACTTAAGGAACTGATTCATGCATTTGATCTCAGAACTGTGGAGTCAAGGGTTTCAGGGAAAAACCAGAAGGCTGGAAACCCAAGGACAGAGTGGTGCTCCAACTGGAGCATAGATTCAGTCTGTTGGCAGAATTCCTCTTCTTTCAGAGAGTTCAGGTTTTTTTTTCTATTAAGTCCTTCATCTTATTGAACAAAGTTCATCTATATTGTGGAACATGATTTGCTCATGCAAAACCTGATGACTGACATGCTAATGTCATCTAAAGGTACTTTCCAGAAACATCTAGAACAGTGTTGGCCCAAATGTCCGAGTACCATGGCCCTGGTAAGTAACACATGAAATAAACCATCACAATGAAGTCTTGGGGAACCTCTACTCTTGGACCACTTGATGAGTTGCTAGTGGACTGTGCCTATGTTCCAAAGTGCCTCCTCATGTAGCCATGGTTACAACAAAATAATTATAATTTGGTGATGTCATGTTCACAAAAGGATTATGGTGATTTCCCTGATGGAGAAATCAAAAATAAGCTTTGATTACTGAGGATGTGAACTTTCAGTTAAGCAAATTGTTAACCAGGTCTCATCTGCAGAGTCCAAAGGAGGAGTGTCTGATTGGATTGAGTGCTGGATTCCCACACCTGAGTGGAGTTAAGAAAAGAACAGCAGGTGCTGTGAGGCAGAGGAAATCTCCCCCAGGCCCCTGCCCAGTGAGGAAAGCAATCATTTTACTTTCACTAGATCCACACTTTTCTGAAGCCATGTATTTTTAAAAGTTTATTCTGTTTTACATTGGAAAACACTCAACTACTGTGAGAAATTAATATTATTAAAAGCCTTAGACAAAATACCTTCAAGAGCTCAACACTAAAATTGCATTTCCTAATGAGTTCCCATTTCCTTTCCTTAAATTGGATGAGCCTGCAGATATACATGAGAGGAAGAATTTTCTTTAGTTAACATTACTATAACACAGTGACGTCATCCCCTGAGTTGACATTGCTGTATCACCTGAGATGTCAGATAGTATTCAACTTTCCTACCAGGTACAAGTGGAACCTAATCTCCTATCCCCTTTGGAAGATGTTGGGGAATGTAGTTGTTGAACTTCTGTCCCTCCTGAGGTGCTACCTGCCAACATCTCATCCATATTTCATGCTGTATCCACGGTCTCCGGTTCTCTAGAGCGGTTGCTGAGACCTGCTTTTGACAGTTCCCCTTAATTTAGACTGCCTAGCAGAGCAGTAACATGGGGCAGAATCTACTTCCTTTTACCAGTTTGTCCTTTGTCTCCACACTACATTGTGCGCATGTGACTCATGGCTCTCTTGAATACTGTTGGGTTGACCAAGGGAATGAAAATGCGGTTGGGGAGAATATGCAAACAGAGCACCTAATAAACCAAATTCTGCCAGTCAGTGTCCCACTGTTCTTGAGTTTTCTTTCTCCTTCTCAAGATTAGTTTTCTGTTATAGCAGAGTCTTTTTCTTTTATTTACTTTCCTCTTTTGTCTTTTTAAAAAATTTTTATTTATTTAAAGAGAAAAAACATGAAAAGGGTAGAAATAAGACAGAATTTAAAAAAAGACAAATAGCAAGAAATCACTAGTTGATAAATTACATATTATCCTCTTAGAAATAGTTGTTCAAGTTAAAAAATTAAAGCATACAAAGTAGATATTCAAACAGTGAGACTGTAAACAGCTACACATGCATGAATCACTACATGCATTTCTATCTTTTCTGTATTAGAGGGAAAAACAAAACATAGCAAGACAAAACAAAACAAATTCCTATAAAAACATGAAACCAAAAACTTGTATAAAACCACAGTACAAGTTTATCTACAATGGCTACTGTTTTGTCTCTTATTATCTTCAAGAGAATTGTCTGTGTCATCAGGCATAATTGAACATAGCAGTATAATTGAATATAGCAGTAGATAACAATATTAGTAAAAATAAAACATTGTAGACAGTATAAAACTTCAAAGGCAGGTAATAATCAAACCAGAGCGGGTATCCTAGTGAATCTTGTTATCTTCAGTGTAGTTGCCTATACTCTCAGACTTGATACTATCAATCATAACAGCTTTGAATAAAATCTGTCAATACAAAACAGCGATCTAACAAACCAGATTCGATTACGATCAGTCATGGTAAAATTATAAGTTATACAGAGTTTGAGATTAAGTTAATAGGAAATTAAGGATGATTACTGCACTATATCCTGCTATTTTGGGGATAACTGTCTGTGCCTTCAAGTCTAGTACAAGTAGTCAAACTGGAACAGAATATAATCCATCTAAGCAGAGTGGTGTGAGTAATGTGGGTTTTAAATCCTGGTACACTATTAACAATATCCTCTGCCCTTTTTTTTTAGACTGTTCCTCCCCTTTCACTCCCACAGGGTGCTGTGAATTTTGGGTCCCACCAGCTCCCTCGGTTTTTAGATTGAGGGGCCAACATGCTTTTTACCTAAGTAAAACCTTCTCACTCCTGAACTTGATCTCAAGTTGTATTCCTTTACCTACAAAAGCCTCAAGGTTTTCCTTTGTTATAGCTGAGTAGTTCTCTACTGCACACACATGAGTATCCTGTCTTTCCAACCTATCTGCAGGTGCTGGTCGAGTTGTTCCTATTTCTGTCTGGCTGTCTGTCACATAGAGCATTGTTTTTTCATATTTGTTTTTCGGTCCCTAAACCCTCTCTCAGGCTGATTATAGTTTCTGTACAGAGCATCTCAATGGATCCTACCTCCTGATCTACTCTGCCTGTCTTTTTTTTTTTTTAATGTATTAAGGCCATCTATATTAGAAATTATAGCCAACCTTCTCTGCCTCATTTCTGCTATGCTATTTTTCTGCCTTTGTTTGTCTACTTTTCTCCTTCATTCTACTGCCTGCCCTGTTCATTGAGACCTTTCTGCCACTGTTCCTAAAATCCTGGTGTTTTTTTTCTCTCTCTCTCTGGAATGTCCTTCAGTATTCTCTGCAGGGTTGGATTGGTGGTCACAAATTCCCCCAGTTCCTCTTTGTCATGGAAGCATCTTGTCTCTCCATTAATTTCTAGTGACAGTTTTGAAGGGTACATCAATCTGGGCTGGAGATTATTTTCTTTCAGGGCTTGGAATACTTCGCTCCAAGCTCTTTTTGATCTGATGGTCTGTGTCGAGAAGTCTGCTGTGATCTTGATGGGCTTTCCTTTATAGGTAATCTGTTTCTTTTCTCTGACAGTTTTTAATATTCTGTTCTTATATTGAATTTCTGGTATCTTGATTATTATATGTCTGGGTAGATCTGTTTTGGTTGTAGGTGGCTGGAGTTCTGTATGCCTCACACAACTGAATGTCATTTTCTTTTCCCATGCTTGGGAAGTTTTCCTTAATTATTTCCATGAATAGCCTTTGTAATTTGCCTGTATGTATTCCTCTTCTTCGTTCATGTTTCTTATTCTTAAATTGTAGATTCTCTTGTCATCTTCTAGCTTTTGTATTGTTACTGCCTGTTTCCTTGTTATTTTTAAGAGATCTTTCCTTTCATGATCACACATTGCAAACTTGTCTTAAAGTTTTGATAGTCTATCCTTAGTTTCTTTTAAGGAGTTTTGCCAGCTTTCAATGGACTTTTTAATTTCCTGGTAGTCTCTTTGAATCTGCTTCATGTATTCTATATTTTCTTTACATTCTTTATTGAATGTTTCTCTCTTTTTTGTGTGTTCCTCCCTTCTTCCATCTGTGACTTCTTGAGAGGGGCTTAGCATTTCTTTTATTAATCTACTTATATCTTGCCTTACCTGATTTAATATTTCAGTTTTGAGCTCATCTACAAGGTCCTGAAGATATCTCTTAATATCCTTTGAAGCCATGTCTGATGTTGCATATTTGCTGCCCTCAGACTCTTGTTTTTCCCTTTCCTGGATCAGTGTTCTCAGGGTTTTGGGCTGGGGCTTTTTCTTGTTTCTCTCTCTTGTCATGTTTTTGGTTTCTTCCATACAGGTGTATAGTGGAGGTCCCAGCCCCTTTTCTTGTTGGTTATGGTTCTTCCAAAGCACACTGGGGAGGGATTTCTGCCCTCCCTGGTTTGCTCTTGTCACTGAGGTGTAAGCAGGGGCTGTGTATGCCTGCCCCTCCCCACCAGGCCAGTCAACCTTCAGGGGCCTTCACCAGGTTAGTGTGTGCTAGGTGTAGGGAATTGGTTTGGGAAGGCTTATTGGGTCCCGGCCAGGGGCGTGACCCAGGCCAAGCAAGTCCCACGAATCTGCTCTGGGGAGGGAGCAACCAACTGAAGTCACTGTTGTTCCTAGTTCAGGCTCCTCCTGCCCGATTCCAACATGTCACCCATTTGGTCATGCCTTTCTGTGTGTGGGGGGGTCTTCTTCCCAGCATTGACCGTGGATTAATGAAGGTCCCTTCCCCAGCTCCATTCTCTGTTGGGTTCACCAAGCCCTGACTTCAGTGTGGTTGTGGCTCCTGTGAGTTGCAGCAGGAACAAGTTCAGGCAGCTCAACAGGTCGCAGTGAAAGTGTCCTGTCTGCTAATTTTAGCTGTTCAAATTGTAGCCCCAAGACTGCATGTTTGATGAGCTTTTTTCATTTTAATTTCTTCCTGTGTCAAGAGGATCCATCTCCCTCTGTCTGGGTCTCTCCAGGATGTTTTATTCTGGCATATGAGTTGTTTCTCCCTGGGATGCTCTGTATTTTGTTGCTCACTGATTGGCCATAGTTAGATCCTCCCTTTTTTGTCTTTTTTGAGACAAGGTCTCACTATGCAGTTCAGGCTGGTCTTGAACTAATTCTGTAGCTCAGGTTGGTCTTGAATTTGCAATAATCCTCCTGCCTCAGCATCCCAAGTGCTGGGATTATAAGTTTATGTCATCATGCCAGATGCTCATCCATCTTTTAAAACTGCCTTCTCTTAACCAAAGATTTGTCTTCTCTTAGGAGTTCCTACTTCACCAGTCTGTTTCTTCAAGTGAGATCTAATGAGTCTCAGATAATATTCTGGTGACTGTAGTAGGACAGAATTAATAATCCTACCTTCAGCTGGGTGTGGACACAATTACAGTCACTTTAAGAGCTTCCTAATGTTTCAGACATAGGTGCTTATTTCTTCTGGTGTCCAAGTGCAGAACTGTACACACTTACACATGCACATGCATACATGGAGGAGAGCCTGTGCATGTATGTCAGCATAAGATTAATTCTCAGAGACTGTGAAATCTAGATGTATATAGAATTGATATTTTTAAAGTTATTCCAAACCACAGTTCTGTCTACTAATGATGTGAAATGTTTAATATTATTTTATGTAGCACAGTTATAGCTACCCTTTATTTTCAATTTTCACACTGTGCCCTTGGACTCACAAGCCCAAGGACTAGCTAAGAGATTGGGATTGTTATTGCTCATTTGCCTGGTGGGAAACATCTCTCAGGACATGCAGACCCAGCCTTGAAATTTCCCTTGTGCTAAAGTAGGCAAAATTTAATTTAAGGAAATGCACTGCCATTCCATTTTCCTGGTTAGCCAGGGAAACATGACATGAAAACCTACCAGTGTCCACTACTGAAATACCATAATGATGGCGATGATGGTAATGGGGATGATGGGTCTCATGATATTTTTCTACTTGAGCAGGAAAATGTGAGGCTACAGTGAGGTGGCCACCAAGTTTCATCTGTAATAGTTTAGATGTTCAGTGTTTCTCCACATAGGGAAGTGAGAAAAAATATTTGATGGTGAATGTCTTTTCCCCTTTGGAAAAGAATTGCATTTGTTCGGGGAAATACCTTGATAAACTGCTTGGAAACATGAGATAAAGCACTTAGGAACATATTGGAAGGAGGGACTACAGAGACAGAAAAACTTTCCTTTAAGTAAATAAATGAAATTAATGGGGAGGGTGAGTAATGGACAGCAGAGGAGATGTAATGATATAGAAAGGGAAGTGGGAAATACTGGATCAATTTACAAAGATTTGTACCCCATGCTGACAATAATTATTAAAGGACTGCTTAAAAAATAGAGAAGAGTAGGGCCCAATCTTTGTTTGCCTACTGAAGATTTTTGTAGCTACCTCTCATCTTCTCCAGGAAGTGTTTATTTCCAAGAGTTACCTTACAAGAGCAGACTGGAGTGAGTGTTTGCTCTGAGAGGTTGGGAGTGAGGTAAGGATAGGCACCAGGAAAAAACATAGACATGGTCACAAGACACAAAATGCAGAAAAAGAAAACTTTGTGAAAGTAAGAAATTGGCCAAAGATAACTAAAGAATAATAGAAACCTCAAAGTATTCTAAATATTACTAGGGAGACTTGGATTTCCCATAGAATATAATATGGCAGTTGAAAATTATATGGATTTTAAGTGGCAGAATGCTCTAAAATAACACATTTGTTAAATGTCTGGAACTTAGAATACAGGAATAGTTATTTACAAATGCAAATATAAACAATAGAAGTCACAATAGGTGGTTTGGAGGCAATGACATTGGTATACATTTTATCTTAGGTTTATTTGCTTAAACAGATGAAAGATGTACTCAGTCGTTGTTTTTCAACAATTCCCATGAAATTACTATTAATTACTGAGAAAAATGTGTTCCCTTAAGAATCTCAAACATAATCTCTTAGAGAGTTTCACAGTTCCCTCACCTCCCCAAGTCTTTAAAGGTGTATTTTTTGAAAAAGTAAAGCATTATTCAATTTTAATATACTAACTATATAATAGATCCTTTGGTTTATACATTAAAATTCACATGAAAAGTATTTTTTAAGTAAAACCAACACTTTAAGAAAATTTTCAACCCCTGTACCCAGGCCTACTTTAGATCCTCCTTCCTAGCTCTAAAAATACATATTTTTATAAAGTTATTTATTGATGATCTCTTCAGGTGGTCCATGAGAACAGACAATTTTTGCTTTATTTATTGCCATAACTACAACATGATTTTAGTGTATATTTACTGAATACATGAATAAACTTTGGCTTGTCTATCCTGCCATTCTTAGTTTTATGTCACCATGAATATAAGTAAACTATGCCGAGAAGTCTTGAACTTAGAAGTCCTAATCCATGCAGGGACATTTTGGACAATGGGATCTGTTACAAAGAAATTCCAGAGTCTTGGTGCACGGTAGGAACTTTACTTCCTAAATAGGTAAATCCCACGTTGGCACCCCTTGTCTGTGCTGACATGACTCACAGTAGAGTTTACAGCTCAGAAAGCTGAGTTTGATCTCTGTGTTGGTACCTAATGACTGAATGTCTCTTGACCTCCAAAGATGTTACTTCTGGTTTACCTCTTCTAGTCTCACCAAGAGAAACTCTGTCCACTCTGCCAGCATGTGTTGAGGCCTCTGTAGAGCTCCTCCTGGCCTACACACCAATCCTTGGACCAATCTATGAAGGCATAATGTAAGACTGCTTGTTAGCTTGTTTTCTTAGAAGAGAATGATAACCAGCTGCATAATTTACAAGCGCTGTCTGCCCTGACTTTCTGAAATAGGAAGAGTAAAACTTTCAGCTAGCAAACTTATGTCCACAGGTAAGAGAAACAATGATAAATGTCATCAAATTTTACCAGTGGGAAGAAATAAGGACTGACATGGAGTTAGTATCAAAAGTGGTCTCAGATGTACTGTGGATTGCATTAGTATGTCATTCAAATTTGAGCTGTGTCTTCAATTGTCATTTTCATTTTATGTTCACAGTTCTTATGTTGTGCTGCTGTTATCTCCATTTCATGGCTGAAGAAACTAAAACCTAGAAAGACCAACCCATGTGAAATCACACAACTATCACAGACAGAACCAAAGTTTAGGACCCACATGTCTTGCTTTTTCTCTTTCTTCTTCTTCTTTCTCAGTTTTTCACTTTATTTTATGACAGTGTTTTCATTTCTAAGAATGATGTCTCAGAGTGAGCACATTGGAGTTAATTGACCTAAATGATTCAGTATTAATTTATCTACATTTTTTATTTTTAAAACACAAGCAACAACCTAAATTAATTGTCACAGCATGCTTAAAATATAAGATTTCATTTGTCCTGATCTCTCAATATTCACCAAGTATCTTGCAGAAGGTTTTCCCATGGTGATAGATTTATTTTAAAAAAATCCTGAGAGAGTAGCATTATTAACCCTGTTGACATTAATGTATTTATGATGTGCCATTTTTTTCTCTTTTCCAACTCCTACTATTAGCAAAGACACTAAATATTCACCAGGGTATTCCTCACTTTTAATTCTTAAGAGTGAAAGTAAAGTAAATATGATGGGGGTACTTTTTGCCAAAGTCCTAGTAGTCAAGTATGGATATCTTTTAACCATGAGTACAAAAGCTCACCTCTTCACTTAGAGCAATTTATCTGTGAGACACAAGATAAATGGACTTGAGGAATGTCTCTACCCAAGAGTCTTCAACTTTTCAAATAACAAAACATGCATATAATATTCAATGTGTGAACATCACCTATCTTTTTGTTTTTATTCACTAACCTCTTCATGAGCCACTTGTGTACTGTCAGTTTGACCACTTTTTCATTTAAAAACTACTACTTTGTCCCAAGATGCAAAATATCAAAAGATGTATTCCAGTGAGATAACCATCTTATATTTTGCTTTAGATTTGCATGATTGGCTAGAAGGAAAATTGTAAAAATGCAAGAGATAGTGTTCCCAAAATGCTAATATGTCTTCTGAAACAAGAGCTATGAAAATGCACAGTAATGATTATGGTGCTGATGATGTACTTATTGTTAATCATAATATTAAAGAAGGAAGATCATTTGAGATTCTTTAAACAGTAGGTCAGTAATCCTAGATAAGACTGACAGACAAAACTGATAAAACAACATTTTCTTATAAATTACTGAGCATTGAGTTTTTATTTTCAGAAAGTCAAGGTATCTTTTGACTTTTGAACTTGTTGCTATAGGAGATAAATTATTTCCTAGGGCATTTATTAGAGGGTCATCATTTTAGAGAATATTTGGGCTATTCAATAACACCAGCTAGGAAATAGGGTGGTTCATTTTGCTTCCTTTCAGATAATTTTTGCAATTCCAAAGTCCTGGAGGAATTGTTATATAGACATGAGTTCAGAGTCTGAGAGAGTGAGGAAACTAAGATTTGCTGAGAATCTGTGTTACACTTTGAATGTTTCTGTCTCCTCAAAAAGTCATATGTTGGAATTGTAACCTGCAGTATGGCTATATTTGGAGATAAATCCTCTAAAGCAGTAATTAAAGTTAAATGGTGCCTAGGAGTGATAGGATTAATGTCTGTATTAGCTTTTCATTGCTATGACAAAATACCTGGGAGTCTATAACACAGTTTGTCTGGTCCTTAGGGCCTTTCTTTGAACTATTAGTGTAGCTCCATGACCCTCATGATTCTTGTTTTCTGCCTAACTCCAAAATCAGCACTACCTGGATGATATCTGTTGCCAGGTTGAGCATTCATGGCTGCATTAGCCTCAAAGGGCTTGAACAGCTGAGCACAGTGAAATGAATCCTGGGGAACACATTTCTTAGGTACTCTACTCAAGTAGAGAGCCTTGAACATTTCTCAAATGAAAAGTTTACACTTTTGCATCCTTGGGCCTTGATGGTTGGAGCCTTGCTGGTTACTGACGTATCCTCAAAGCATCTTCTAGTTCCAGTGCAAAGTATGTGACTTCTTTATAATGTTGCTAATCTTTCCAGCAACCTTACATTCTTTGATCCCAAGTTTACATGTACTTCTTTTCTGATCATACTCTAAGTTTTTCAATTCTTTCCTCTCTACTTTTTTCCTTAATTCTACTGAAAATATAATGGGGAATAAAGCTAGTAATTTTCATCTCACTACATGATTCAGAGTTATCCTGAAATTTCCTCTGCCAGATTAAGTATTCTACCACATCGAAACTCAGTGTCCCACAAAGTCTCAGGGAATGAATAAAATGTAGATAAATTACTTGTCAGAAGGAAAAACATGTGGTCCCTAGATCAGTGGTCAATAGAGTTCTAATTTCATCTGAAACTTCAATAGGACAGTGTTTCCTGTTCATATTCCTATCAGAACCCCGACCTTCTTAACTCACACTAGAATTACCCACTAAACTTCATATACAGTATACAGTATTCTAGGTCTCCTCTAGCCTACATGTCCAAACGTTTCCAAATTCCTTCTGCAAACCAATTCCAGCCATATGGTCAGGTATAACCACAGCAATGACCACACTCCTGATACTGATTTTTCATTTTCATCTGCTTTTCATCATTGTAACATAATACCTGAGAAAGTAAAAATAAACAGGGCAAGTTTAATTTAGCTCATGGTTTCAGAGGTTTCAGTTCATGGGTGGCCACTTTAAGCCAGAGACATATTGGAAAGACATTATGATGGAAAGCTGCTCACTTCATAGTAGCAAGGAGGGAGGATGGGAAGGAAGTATATGGAAAGATGGAGAGAGAGAGAGAGAGTCAAGAAGGAAGGGAGAAAAAGAAGAAATAGAGACACAGAGAAAGAAAGAAAGATAAGGAAGGAAGAAGTGAGGTAAGAGGAGAGAATGGAGAAGAAAAGCATGTGTTGTTAGGGCTTCTTGCTTCTCTTTATCTCTTTTATTCCATCTGGGTCTTTAGCTTATTGGATAGTGTTTCCCATTTTTTGTGTGGTTTTTACCCCTTCATTTGCTATCCTTGATGCCAGTTACCTCTGGGAAAACTTTATAGGACAGCCAGAATTATAAGTTCTGCAATTTCTTATGCATTTCTTAATCTAGTCAGTAGACAAAGGGCATTAACCATCAGCTGCCATACAAGAAGGATGCCAGATACATCTCCTTCATGCAGACAACCTCAGCAGCCAATGGGATCATTGGCTGCTTGTCCTCCACTCCCAGATGACTCAGCAGACGAGGGAAGCCTCAATCACCCCTCTCCCACACCCAGACAACCTCAGCAGATTAGTGGAGCCTCAGCACCCCTTCCCTGCACCCAGAGGGCCTCAGCAGCTGACAAGATCATCAGCTGCCCTTCCCCCTCACCTGGACTAACTCAGCTCCCCCCCACTCCCATAGGACCTTAGCAGGCTAGAGGAGCCTCTGTCATCCTTCCCTCACATCTGGGTGACATAAGCAGCCAACAGGAACATCAGTGACCTCTTCTACCACTTGCAGTACTTCGGTGGGCTGGTAGGAGCCTCAAAAACCACTCTCCCACCCGGAGGACTTTGGCAGGCTGGTGAGGGCATGGGCAAGTCCTTTTTATATACAGAGAACCTCCAGATAGGCTGGCAAGAGTGCCAGTGAGGCCTCCCCGCCACTCAAAGAAAATGGACTGGGCCTGTGACAACCCCAGTAATACAGTAGGGTTCAGGCTGCGGCACACTCTAGACAGGTGGGTCTGGTGACCCACTGTAGCTTCAGGCTACAGTAACAATATGAGGTAATCATTGGTTCACATTAATACATCTAGTCTAGCCAGCTTAGGAAGAATATAGGAATCGCACAACTGGCCCACAAAAGGAATTTAGGTGACTAACCTCTCCTCTACACTTTAGGAATCAGTAACTGGGTGAACATCAGACACGCAGTAGGACCATAAGACACATATGACAGACAGTCAAGACTAGTGGGACTGAAATATCAACCCAAGAGCTAAAAATGACAAAATGAAAAAGCAAACTGCAATCTCAAATGTCCGACCCATCCAGAACAAGTGAGTGAAACAAAGAAACAAATCCAGGAGGTTATCAAAGAAATTAGACTAGAAATAATCTCTCAGATGAAGAAAGAAATAATAACCTTAATAAAGGAGTTGTTTAGCACAGCTAGAGAAGACATAGATAAAAAAGTACAGGAGCATAGGAAAATGAAGGAAACCTTGAATGAACACAATATAGAAAAGAAATAGACTGCATAAAACAAATTCAAACAGATGTCCGGGAAATTAAAATTTCCACTGAAAGCTGGAAAAACCACTTGAATGAAATTGAGGATAGAGTTTCAGATTCTGAAGACAGGATCACAGCCTGTAATCACAAAAGGAAACAACCTAAAAATAACAAGGGACCATAAAATAACAACTCAACAGCTCCAAGAAGATGCAAAGAAAAACAATATAAAACTGATAGATGTCAATGAAAATGCAGGAGTCAATGCTAATAACATAAAAAACTATTTGCAGAAATAATAGAAAATTTCCCAAGCATGGGGAAAAAAATCTGATATACAGACAAGTGAGGCATATAGAAATCTAAACAGCCATAACCAAAATAAATGTGCATCCAGACATATAATAACCAAGATTCCACAAATTCAGCATAAAAGCACAATACTAAAAGCTGTTAGAGAAAAGAAATAGCTTACCTATCAAGGAAAGCCCTTTAGAATCACAGCCAATTTCTCAGCACAAACCATTAAGTGAAGACTAGCTTGGAATGAAATATTTCAGACTCTGAAAGAAAACAACTTTCAACCCAGATTGATGTACCCTGCAAACTTTTCTTTCAAAATTAATGAAGAAATAATATACTTCCATGACAAAGAACAACTGAAGAAATTTGTGTCCACCAAACCAACCCTAGAAAGAGTACTGAAAGACATACTGAATAGAGATGAAAATGACCCCAATTCCCAGAATGATAACAGGAAGAAACCACTAGTCAGGGCAAGCAATTAAAGAAGTAGGGAAAGCAGGGAATCAACAACAGGAAAATAACATGACCAAGACAATACATATCAATTATAACCATCAATGTAAATGACCTCAATTCACCAATTAAAAGAAATAGATTGGCAGAATGGATTAAGAAACAGGATCCCACAATATTCTGTATACAATAAACACATCTAACTCAGAAAGTAACTCATGGACTGAAAGTCAAAGGATGGAAAACAATATTCCATGTGACAGGAACCCAGAAAAAAGCAGGGGTAATTATTTTTTGCAGACAATGTGAACTTCAAACTAAAAAAAGATCAAAAGAGATAAAGGAGAGTCACTTCATACTTGTTAGGGGAAAAGTTCAAGAGGAAGAGATAACAATCTTAAATATATACGCACCAAATATAGGAGCACCCATCTTATAAGACAAATACTAATAGACATGAGAAATCAAAAATGCAATAACACAATTGTAATAGAGGACTTCAATGCCCCATTGTCACAAAGAGATACATTAACTAAACAAAAAGTCAGCAAAGAAATAACAGAACTGAGTCAAAATTGTGAACAAATGGACTTACAGAATGTTTAAAGAGTATTCCACCCAACAACATCAGGATGCACATTCTTCTCAGCTGCATGTGGGACAGTCTCTAAAATAAAATGGATCATATATTAGCCCATAGAACATGCTTAAGTAAATGCAAAGGAACTGATATTATCTGACCATAGTGCGTTGAAATTGAAAGCTAATGGCAAAAGAAACTGTAAAGCCTATTTAAACACGTGGAAATTAAATAACACCCTCTTAAACAATCAATGGGTTACAGATGAAATTAAAGAATAAATTAAACTGTATCTACAGTTCAATGAAAATGCACATACAACATATTGGAACTTGGACGCAATGAAAGTGATCTTAATTAGGAAATGTATGGCAATGAATTCTCACAACAGGAAGACAGAATGAGCACAAATAAACCACCTAATGTTGCACCTCAAGCTTCTAGAAAAAGAAGAGCAAGTTAAATCCAAAGCTCACAGAAGAGGAAATTATAAAGATCAGAGCAGAAATTAATGCAATTGAGACAATGACAACAATACAAAGAATTAATGAAACGAAGAGTTGGTTTTTGAAAGAATAAACAAGACTGATAAACCTCTAATCAACCTTACCGTGAAAAGGAAATAAAAATGCAAATTCATACAATGAAGAATGAAAGGGGGAAGGTCCAAGATGGCCAATTGAAATGTAGCACAATAGAGAGCCTCTCTGAGAAAAACAACTCAAATGATGGAATCTGACACCATGGAGAGGACCAGACAAAAGGAGAGGAATTCTCACAACCCAGGAAGAAACTGAGGAATAAATAAATAAATAAATAAATAAATAAAATAAAAAAGAAGAAGAAGAAGGTGGACAGAGGGCTTGAGCTGGGCATGCTCCAGTAGCAATAGCTGGGCTGGGTGCGTCTTGGAGTCTGGTGACTCACTATCAAGCTGGGGTTGCAGCCCTACCTAGAGCGGGGTTTGCTTAGCTCGAGACTCTTGATGGGAGGAGGCACTGCAACAGGGAGTGGAGATGGCAAGCAGAGCTGCATGGACTTTGGTGAGTGCTGGGAATTGGATTCCCCAGAGTGAGATCACCGGCAGCACGACATATTGGATTTGGGTAAGTCAGGCTTGAATCAAGGGCTGAGGCAGCTTCAGTTGGTGGCTCTTGGCCCAAAGTGGATTGGTGAGATCTGCTTGGGCTGGGCCACCCCCATGATCAGGACCCAATAGCCAGGGACAAGGGTGTCCCAAACCTATGACATCTGCAGGGCACAGTGTAATGTGCTGAAGTCACTCACTGGTTGAGAGGGGAGGGGCCAGCCCACACTGCTGCACCTGTGTGTACCTCACAAATCAAGAGTAGACAGGGAAGGGCCACACTGCCCTAGCCAGTAAGCTGCAGAGGGACTTAAGGTAGTACAGAAAGGTCTAGACACCTCCACCATTCACCTGTCTGAAAGTAATCAGAAACATGACAAGACAGAGAAACAGCAAAAGGCCTTCAGTCACTGACCCAGGGAAAATAAGCCCAGGAGGGGTGAGTACACAGGAGATTGATTGTAGTGGACATGCAGTATCAGACATAGCCTCATCGGAAATAAAGAAATACTTCTGTGACCTCATTGATGAATTTAAATCTGAAATTCTAACTCAGGGGAAGCAAGACATAAGAAGATTAATAAAAGAAATGCTGGGTATTCCACAAGAAGACACAAATGGAAGAATGGAGGAACCTAGAGAAAGGAGAGAAGCCTTTGATGAAGAATATAAACAGAATCTAGAATACATGAAACAGATCCAAAGAGAATATCAGGAAATTAAAAACTCCATTGAAAGCTGGCAAAACTTATTAAAAGAAACTAAAGACAGACTTTTAAAACTTGAAGATATGTTTGCAATATATGATCATGAAAAGAAGGATCTCTTAAAAATAATAAGGAACCAGGAAGTAACAATACAAAGGCTAAAAGACGATAAGAGGATTTATAACTTAAGAATAAAAAATGTGAATGAAGAAGCAGGGACAAACACAAATGAAATAAAAAGGCTATTCACAGAAATAATTAAGGAAAGCTTCCCAAGCACAGGAAGTGATGTTCAGATATATGAGGCATACAGAACTCCAGCCAGCTACAACCAAAACAGATCTACACCCAGACATATAATAGTCAGGATCCCAGAAATCCATCACAAGAACAGAATATTAAAAGAGGTCAGAGAAAAGAACAGATTACCTATAAAGGAAAACCCATCAAAATCACAGTGGACTTCTCGATGCAAACTATCAAAACAAAAAGAGCTTGGAGTGAAATATTCCAAGCCCTGAAAAAAAAAAAAACAAAAAACTCCAACCCAGATTGATGTACCCTGCAAAACTGTCTCTCAAAATTAATGGAGAGACAAGATATTTCCATGACAAAGAGGAACTGGGGGAGTTTGTGACCACCAATCTAACCCTGCAAAAAATACTGAAGGACATTCTAGAGAAAGAAGAAAATCACCAGGATTCCAGGAACAATGGCGAAAGGCCTCAATGAAAGGGGCAGACAGTGGAATGAAGGAGAAAAGTAAACAATAATGACAGAAAAATAGCATAGCAGAGATGAGGCAGAGAAGATTGGCTATATCACTGTTTTGTCTTGACTGATTTTATTCGAATCTGGAATGCTTGAGGGTGTCAAGTCTGGGAGTAGGGGCAACTACTCTGGGGATGGCAGGATTCAATAAGATACCCATTCTGGTTTGATTATTAATTGCCTTTGAAGTCCTATAATGTCTCCAATGTTCAGTTTTTATTAATAGTGGTATGTACCACTAAGTTTAATTGTACTATGCCTGATGATATAAACAATTTTATTGAAAATAACAGGAGACATCATGGTGACAACCATAGATCACCTAGTATTGTGGTTTTATATGTCCTTCTCATTTCATGTTCCTCTAGGAATTTGTATTGTTGACTTGTTTTGGTTTGTTTTTCCCTCTAATACAGAAAGGCTAGGTATGCATGTAGAGACTTATACATGTGTAGAACTTCTAAACAGTTTATGAGAATTGATTATAGTTATTATAAAAAAAGAGAGGAAAAGGAAAGTATTTTAAAGGATATAACTTCAAGTATGTTTGAGTGTGTAGGATAGATGACCATAATACTAAGTTTCTTGTTGTATAGATGAACAGATCTGATTGCAGTCTCACTGTTTAAATGTTTACTTTGTATGCTTTACTTTTGTAACTTGAACAACTACTTCTAGGAGGAAAATATGTAATTGTCAACTAGTGATTTCTTACTGGGTTTTTTTTGTTGTTGTCTTTATTTTTATTTTTATTTTTATTTTTGAAGTTTTGTATTATTTCTATCTTCTTTCTGTTTCATTTTTTTCTCTAAATAAAAAAAATTTAAAAAGATGGTTAACATTCATAGGTTTAGATGAATTTTGCATGTTTATACCTGATAATTTGTGTAACTCTTTTGAAGATAACTATGCAAAATAACAACATTAGTTATGTTCTTACCACCTTGTTTTGAAGGCCTATATCATTGTTTTGGGCTCTTTGTTAATGTTATTTGTCTCTGTTGGTTTTTATTTTCTTGCATTTTGCTTTGTTTTGCTTTGTTTTGTTTTTCTCTCTGATGCAGAAAGGATAGATGTACATGTATAGGCTTATACATGCCTAGAACTTCTCCTAAAGGATTTTTTAAAATTGATTTTGTGTAATGGTATAAACAGCTACTTTTAAGAAAATGAGACATTATGGTAGCCATTGTTGATTTTCTATCATCTTGTTTTGAAGTTCAATAATGCTTTTATTCTTTTTATTGGTTTTAGTCTGCTTTCTATTATTTGATTTCAGTATGTATAAAGGTATGGACAGCTATTTTGAAGAACAAAAAAGACATTATGGTAGCCATTGTTGCTTTTCCTGTTGGCTGGTTTTGAAAGCCAGTGATGCTTGCATTTTTTTGTTTTGATCAGTTTTACACAGTTTTGTTTTGACTTCAGTGTGTGAAGATATGAACAACTATTTCGGAGAGAAGAGGAGACCTTGTTGTAGCCATGGTTGATTTCCTGTTGTCTTGAAATCTT
This sequence comes from Hydrochoerus hydrochaeris, assembly GCA_004027455.1. NCBI lineage: Eukaryota > Metazoa > Chordata > Mammalia > Rodentia > Hydrochaeridae > Hydrochoerus > Hydrochoerus hydrochaeris. The sequence goes on along the minus strand of PVLA01004526.1, from coordinate 34,036 downwards.
GTGTTGTTTGCATTGTTTCTTCTGATCTGCTTTGTTCTGTCTTGTTTTATTCTCTTTAAAATAAATTTTTAAAAAATTTTTAAAAAAGAATGAAAGGGATAAAATTACTACAGATCCTGTAGAATTTCAGAAGATCATCAACACCTACTTTGAAAATCTTTACTCACATAGGGTGGAAACACAGAGGAAATGGACAGATGCCTAGAAACATATGAATTACCAAAACTGAATCAATAAAACATAAAAATTTTGAATAACCCAATATCAGTTACTAAGATTGAAAATGTAATTAAAAACTTATCAACAAAGCAGCCTTTGCTTGGGCAAGCAGCAGCCATTCCTGGGGGAGGACCACCCAGTGTTTTCTGCACCATGTTGGAACTTAGGGCACTGTGAAACCAAGCATCCAGCCCGCCTCCCTGGTAACCAGCTGTGAGCCTACGGTGTGGGCTGAGAATCAAACATCCTATCCCCCACCCCTCATTAGCAAATGGGACGCAGAGGCCTGAGCATCTCTTGGGAGGTTGACCATATGCAATATAATAAATAGGGGGGAGTTCCTTCTACCAACTATTTGAAGGCAAATATTGTCATCACTGTTTTGCTTTGTACTGATTAATTATATTGTTCTATTCAATATTCTGTTTTGATAAGTTCTATAATGTTCCATATTTAGTTTGATCTTGCTATACCTGATTGAAAGAACAACTATTGTGAAGATAACGAGATATACTTTGGCACCTATTACTGTTACCCCGGTAATCTGTTGTGACATTCTGTGCCAATTCCACTGTACTGTCTCAATGGGGTTTGTTCTGTCTTGTTCTGTTTCATTTCACTACTTTCAAAAAAAAAATCCCAGGCCCTGATGGATTCAGGGCTGAATTCAACAAGAAATTTGGAGAAGATTTAACACCAATACTCCTCAAATTCTTTAATGAATTTGAAAGGGTAGCAGTTCTCTCTAACTCATTCCTGGAAGCAAGTATTACTTTGATACCAAAAGCAGAGAAAGACCCAACCAAAAAGGAGAACTATAGGCCAATCCTTCTAATGAACATTGATGCAAAAATTCTCAATAAAATACAGAAAATAGAATGCAGCAAATCATCAAGAAGATTATATACCATGATCAAGTGGAATTCATCCCAGGAAAACTAAGGTGGCTCAACATATGCAAATCAATAAATGTAATACACCTCATAAATAGAGTCAAAGACAGAAACAGCATGATCATCTCAATAGATGCAGAAAAGCATTTGATAAAATCCAACACTTGTTCATGTTAAAAGCCCTGCAGAAATCAGAATAGATTATCTCTACCTCAATCTAATAAAAGCCATCTATGAAAAACCAACAGCCAACATCATACTAAATGGACAAAAACTGAAATTTTTCACTCTAAAATCAGGAATAAGATATCCACTATCACCACTCCTATTCAATATAGTTTTGGAAACATTAGCCAGAGCAGTTAGACAAGAGAGAGACATAAAAGAAACAAGGATAGGAAAGGAAGAAATTAAAGTATCATTATTTGCAGATGACATGATACGCTACATAGGAGACCCCAAAAACTCCATTGAAAGATTTCTAGAGTTAGCAAGAAAATTCATAGTTGCATAAAATTCATAGTTGGATAAAAAGTCAACACTCAAAAATCAATAGCACTCCTGTACACAAGCAACAAACTCACTGAGAGAGAAATTATGGGAATAGCACCTTTCACAGTAGTATCCAAAAAAAAAAAAAACTGAAATGCTTAGCAATCTCTGTAGCAAAGGGTGTAAAATATCTATACATTGAAAACTATTACACTGTTAAAAAGTAGATTGAAGAGGATAACAGAAAATTGAAAGACATCTCTTGCTCTTGGATAGGCAAACCAAACATAGTGAAAGTGGCCATACTCCCAAAACTGTTACGCAGATTTAGTGCAATTCCAATCAAACATACATTGCAAAACTAGAGAAATCACTCCTAAAATTCATTTGGAAACAGAAGAGAACTAGAATAGCAAAGGCAATCCTACATAACAAAGGCAAGGCAGGAGCATCACAATCCCTGACTTGAAATCATACTACTAAAGCTACTGTGATAAAATAAGCTGGTATTGACACAAATACAGACCTGAAGATCAGTGAAACAGATTAGAAGATGCAGACACAACGAAAAAGACAGTCAGCCACCTTGTCTTTGACAAAGGGGCCAAGCATGTTGACTGGAAGAAAGATAGCCTTTTTAATAAATGGTGTTGGAAAAATTGGCTTTCCACATGTTGAAGACTAAAACTAGATTCATGTCTATCACCAGGCTCTAAACTAAAGTCAAAATGAATCAAAGATCTAAATATTAAAATAAAAACACTAAATATATTGAAAAACAAGGTAGATAGAAATCTGGAAGACATGGGTTAGGCAGAGAGTTCATGAACAAAATGCAAATTGCATGAGAAGCATTTAAAGAATCAGCAACTGGGATCTCACCTTATTAAAAAGTTTTTGCACATCAAAAGAAATCACCAACAGAGTGCAAAGAAAACTCACAGAACGGGAAAAAATTTTAGCTAACTGTCCTCTCTCGGACAAAAGACTTCCATTTTAGAACACATAAAGTATTGAAAAATATCAGGCCCCTCAAATTCAAAGACCCAATCCAAAAATGGTCATCTGAGATGAATATACAATTCTCAGATGAAAAAATGCAAATGGCAAATAAATACATGAAGAAATGTTCGTCATCACTGGTTATTCAAGAAATGCAAATTAAAACAACATTGAGATTCCATCTCACTTGAGAAAGAATGGCTGCCATCAAGAAATCCATCAATAACAAATTTTGGTGGGACTGTGTGGAAAAGAACCCCTCTCTGTTGTTGGTGGGATTGTAGACTGGTACAACCTCTGTGGAAATCAGTGTGGAGATTCCTCAACATACTAGGATTGGAAGCCCCATTCAATCCAGCTATTACCATTTTGGGCATTTTCCCAGAAGAATTAAAAACATCATACCACAGTGACATACGTACGCCCATGTTTATAAGCACTACAATTTATAATAACTAAATCTTGAAAGCAACCCAAGTGCCTATCAACTATAGAATGTATAAAATGATTGGTATTTGTATACAATGAAGTACTACTCAACTATAAAGAAGGATTGACTTAAGGCTTTTCAAAAATTTTTATTTAAAGAGGGGGGAAAATAAAGCAAAACAGAAAAAAAGGGTAGAAACAATACAGAATTTCAAAAAAAATGAACAGTTAGAAATCACTAGTTGATACATTACATATTGTCTTCTTGGATGTAGTTGTTCAAGTTACAAAATTAAAGCATACAAAGTGGACATTCAAACAGTGAGGCTGCAAACAGCTCCGTTCTCTGATCCAACAAAAATTTAGCAGCATAATTATCAATCCTACACCCTTAAATATACATGCAGTTATATCCTTTAGAGCACTTGCTTTTCCTCCTTTTGCTTTTTAAGTCCATTCATTATCTGTTTAGCTATATCATGTTTCAGGTTGCTCAGTACCTTACTGATCTGTTTTGTTGTTGTTATTTACTTAAAAAATTTTTTTCTTATTTATTTTTATTTTATTTATTTTATTTTGAAGGTAGTAAAATACAGCAGAACAAGGCAGCACACAGCCAACTGAAGCAGTGCAGTGAAATTGGTGCAGAACCTCACAGCAGGTTACCGGGATAACAGCAATAGGTACAACAGCATATCTGGTTTTCTTCACAATAGTTGTTCCTTCAATCAGGTAGAGAGCAATTTCAAAGGAAATACCGAAATTATAAAAACAGAATATTGAATAGAGCAATGCCATTGATCAGAACAGAGCAAAACAAATATAAAAATATTTGCCTTCAAAGAGATGGCAGAAGAAAATCCCCCTTATTTGCTATATTGCTTATACTCAAACTCACAAGACATGTTCAGATCTCTGGCTCTCAACTGTTAGCGTGGGGTGGGGGAGGATGTTTGATTCTTAGCCTGCGCCCCGGTAGGCTCACAACTGCCCACCAAAGGGGTGAACTGGCTGCCCCTTTTCCCAGTGCCCCAAGGTCCAGCATGGCGCATCGCGGGTCTCAGGAAACGCTGATATGGTTCTTGCCCTGGGGCAGCCGCGGCTTGCCAGGCCACAGCCACTTACCAGAGCGGCATGCTGGCGGCTGCCTCGACTTAAGGCTTTTATAGATAAATGGATGCAACTTGAGACCATACTCATAAGTGAAACAAATCAGACTCACGGTATAAACATTGTATTGTCTCTATAGTGTAAAACAAAAAACAACAACAAAAAAATAAGAGTATTAAGATCTAAAATGTACAATAGATATTATGAAAATGAAAGGGAAAGAAAGTGCTCACAAGGAAAGAACAAGTGGGACAGGGGAAAGGAGAAAAGAAAGGGAAAAGATTCCATGTATATGGGTGTACATATATAGATGTGTATACACATACACACAAGATAGACCACTGCACTATTGATCTCTGTAAGCTCATCAGAGAGAACAGTTTGTGTTTTCATTGTCTGACTGTCTAATCATTTTTCTCATGCCTAAGTCTTGTCACCTGAACAAGTTGGAAGATAATGAAATGCAATATATTAACTAGTGTTAATTTCCCACTATATGTTTTGCAATTCTGTATTTTTTCTATCTTTTTTGTTTTGTTTTTAAAATAAAAAATATAAACCTGTAAACTTGTGTGTTTTTTTTTTTTTTAAAAAAAAACAAACAGCACTGGCTGCCCCTCTTTCTGTGAACCTACAGAGGAACAGTTATAGCAAGAAGCCAGAATCGAGGCCTCACTGGAAAGTAGGCCTTGTGGAAAACTTGGTCTTGGACTTTCCAGTTCCTATGCTGTGAGCCAATGAATTTCTGTACAAAATGTCTACTCCATGGTATTGTGATGTGGTGTCCTGGGTGACCACTACAGTGTTCCACTGTTAATATGTAAACACAGTGAGATGTTCTCAAACACTTGGAGACTAGAGTAACAAAACCGTATTGGTTTCTCCAAGTCCAACACCAATGGACTGAAGTATTATAATAATGTCAGTAGCATACTTATGCTAATTATTTAGCACATAATACATATCGGGCACAAGCTAGACCCTTACAAGCACAAAATCATGTGATCACTCCACAATTCTCATAAGGAGTCTCTCTTTATCGATGTCTTTTTAAAGCTGCCATAGAGTTTTGGAGTGTTTAAGTAAAGCAGAATCCTACCTGAGGATGAGGTAATCCAAACCTGGGTTATCTAAAATTGAACCCAAAGTACTTAAGCAGCCTTGTCCACATGACAATTGGACCAGATACATTTAATACCTAAGGAGAGAATGTGGCTATCAGGAGGTTGATCAGTTAGCAATAGAAGAATCCAGAAAATAAAGATGATGGACACAAAAACTGCCATAGTTATTCTTGTAACTACCATGTGATTAATTCTCTTGGTACTGCTCATATCAGCTCCCAGAAGTACAAAGCTGAGAATCAGACTTAGATTTCTGATGACAAGAACAAGCCACCTCCCACTCTACTTTATTCACACTCATTTTTCTTTTGTTTTCAATTATTGGTAAGCTTTTAAAGACCTGGATGTACTACAGTATTTGATTGGAATGCCTTCAGAATTGCTTTCAGCTTGATAAATGTTGAGTAAATAGTAATGCTCCATACATTCTGGTTTAATCTCATTAATCTGACAGGTCACAACATTAGGCTTCCTGTAAGAGTTCAGAGATTACCTTGGTTGCTACTCATTGGTCTCAGTGCTGACCCTCACTGGTCTGTAGCTGGACCTGCTAATGTCAACACTATACTGAACACTTTTGTTTGTTTAGGTTAACTGCAGGTAGGAAATAAGCAATTAAATCCCAGAGTGACTAATAAGTTTTATTTCTGTGTATCATCAAAATACCACAAATTTTGAAAAACTACCTTGATTAAATGTCAGGATCTTAAAAATGTATACATATCCAAAAAGACCTAGTTAGCCATGAAGTTTTTACCTCTGCTTTTATTAGCCTGCACCTTCAAACAGTCTCACTCTTCATTTTTTCACTCCCAACCAGAGCACAACGTCCTGCAGATACTGCCTGGTTTGGATCCTAATTTTCAAAGGTCAAATATATCTGTTTTTATTGGTTAGTTTTTCAAATAAATATGATCATCATTTGGTTCTGGTAAGAAACATGAATCTTTGACAGACATGCTAGAAATGTGCAAAGTGATCTCAAAAGTGGGAGGTTTCTACTGGGTCAAGAAAACCAAAGATGATCCATTCTCATCTTTATGAAAGCATGGTAGTGTGGAAACAATCTACACCTACCTGTGGGTGGGAGTTTAGTGTAAAATAGTAATATGGTAATGCTTATTTTATTCCCTTTATAAAGCTAAAGTTCATTAGGCAAAGATTTGGAAAAACTGAACTTCCTGTGGGCTCTGCCAGTTTACCCTGCTGCCATCACATAGGTGAAAATTTCTGGAAGAAACACTCAAGTTTTCTATTGGCTAGACTCGTAGGCAGAAGAGATTGTACACTGATGCTCCATGGAGGTTTTCTGTAACAGTCATTGCTAATGCCTATCTCATACACCCTTACCCAGTTCTATGTTTCTTTGCAGCAGTGGTGGGCGGTTCCTATACATTTTGAACATTTTCTACTTCAAGCACTTGTGTCTCTTTCCAGAAGGACAGGAGCTTAAGTCCTGGTGTGGGAAATGTCCTGATGAGGTTGGGAATCACTGCTCCCTAGTGGGACAATCCTGTGAGGCAAAAAATTATGTCTCATCAGGTCCTGAGGCATTGGGCCTCAGTTTTCTGCCATGCAACTCATTAATATTGGCTTCACTGAGTTTTGCCTCTTGAGGATTAAACAATAGAGATTACACAGCACTTGATATTGTGGTATGTTTCTAAAGGAAACTCTCCTAACTTGTAACAGAGGTGGCTTCTTTCCTTTTTTCAGCCTTACTCTTTGGTTTCTCAGCACATCCCCCTTTTGGATTGCATGGCCCACGAGAACAAGGTCCACAGTTATTTCTTGTCTGTGCCTCTCCTTAGAACACGGTGAGCTGCTGGTGAGCATTGCAAGTGGAAATCTATCTGCCTATCTATATATTATGTACCTACCTACCCACCTACATATTAATCCAGCTATGTTTAGTGTGCAATTCCATCATTTTTTAGCATGTTCACCAAATTATGTAAATATTACCATCTAATCCCAGAACATTTCTATCAATCCTAAAAGAAATTGTATGTCTCTCAATTTCCCCCTCTTTCCATTATTTGGTGGTCAGCAGTCTATCTATGTGCCTCTTTATTTGCCTTTTCTAGACATTTATTGTCAATAGAATCATATAACTTGTAGTGTCGTGTGCCTGGCTTCTTTCACTTAGCACACTGTTTTCAAAGGTTGGTCCATGTCATAGATGTCTTAGTGCTTCAGTGATTTTGTTAGCTGAGTTATATTCTTACCACATTTTGTTCTTTCATTTTTCCATTGGTGGACATTTGGAACATTTCTGCTTTCTGGCTCTGTGACTAACGCTGCTATACACATTCATGCTGAAGCCTATGTACTATTTTATTTTTTCTTCAGCAGTGTTTGAAAGTTTCAATTTCTCTACATTCTGGTCATATGTTTCCATTTTCCTTTTTATTATTGCTATCTTTCTGTTATACTGAATGTTATTTGAAGGGCATGGTTTCTTGGAGAACAGCTTTCTTTTTAACTATTATTTGATTTCCCTTCTCATTCTTCTGTAATACAGAAAAGAAATTCTATGAAGTTTCAGATAGTGTTGACTTATATAAAAGTTATGATCATATTCATTTTCTCTGGAAATCACCTTCTTGAGTTCAGTAAGATCAGAGTTGGTTGAGCATAATACGGTGTGCGGCTCTGACCTTGTGAAGTTTTGTGGCCGTGGGAAAGTCCTTTCTTCTCTCTGGACCTTAGATATCTTGCATGTATATTGAGCAATTCATGTTAAATCACTGAACTTTAGAATAAATGCTTTTAAAGCCTGGATTTAAAGGTCCATGCATGCAGTAGTACCACTTCCCTGAAAATGAGACCTAACCAGAAAATAATCAGCCTTGAAAACTGGAGATCAAAAATGCCATCTCCAATCATGTTGCCTCATCTGCCATTACAGAGTAGCCACCATGCAAGAGGATACTGAGCTATAATCATCCGCATGACACTGGTCATCCCCATGATAACTACCAGTACTTACTTTCCAGTTCGGTCTTATTTGCAGGGAAATACAGCACGTGTCTTCTCTTTCTTTTTCCTGATTCAAATTCCTTGTTTCTGAGGATTGTTATTTGTCTATGGCAACTGATTTTGCTGAGGAGGTCAGGAGTGAAAGCCCTCATTCCAGGAGTACAGTTCATTGGAAACTCCTTCCTAGGCAGAGTGATCAGTTCAAAGCCTCATGACTCAAGCTGGGGAAGTGTGCTCTGTCAGAGTTAACAGGCAGGATGAATTCTGCTACCAGGCCTGCTGTGCTAAGCCAGCGTGAACCTCATGCCGCAGGAGGCTAGCATGCTCACGGTGCACACAGCACTTGTCTTAGACATAGTGATAGGAATGGCATTGCTTGGAATCCGGGGCTCAGCCTGAAACCAGATCTACCCCTCCATTTTTAAGTTCTTGTTCATAATTTATGTTAAGTGGAGTGTCACTCACTCTTCTGTAAAGTTCTCAGGGAGACATGAAAGACATGTCTAGTCTGAAATGAGAGGGTGCCTACTATAAAAGAACAACTCGGACAAGTCCAGCTTGGCAAATGAGTTTATTAGGGGACACTTATACTGGAAGACAACGTATGGAGCTTTGCATTATTGAAGCTAAGCTATTGTTTTATAGAGTACTAAGGTAAACAGAAAAAAGCAGAAGCAAAAGATTTGAGTTCTTGGGAGAAGCTATATGTAATCTGTTCCCATCATGTCCTCCTAGGGAACTCTGCCAAGCACTGCCAAGCCACAAAGGTGGATGACCTTGTTCTGCTGCAGTCTGGCACATGATCCAGGACCTGGTGAGGGCACCCTGCATAGCTGAGCAGTGACCCACAAAAAAGCATATTAGCCTGGGTAGAATTCTGAGGGCTGTTCTCCCTATACTCACTTCTATTAGTCAGAAGGCGTGTGACTGTCACACACAGGCACACACACACTCACACAGACACACACTCACACACACACACACACACACACACTTATACTTCCCGAGTGCTTACTCTGGACACTTTGGAACAAAGAAATGTAAAAATAAGCTAATCTATTACCCAACATGCAGAAATAAGAATAAAATAGGGAATGAAGCACAAAGTAAGAAACCCTGCTTTCTAGTCACCATTTTCTATAGGAACAAAGATGCTTTGGTTTTGTCCACTTTACTGGTCAGTGTCTTAACCAACACCTCATTTCAGAGACTGGAGTTTCATAGCACAGTCTCCCACACTGTTCTGGGGGTCTGAAAGCCCTGAATTTTCCATGTTAGCTGCACAGCTTTGGAGATATTTTTTTAGTGTTCACAACCTCTTTTTTTTTTTGACACTCATGAAACAAAGATAATATTTAGTTCATCAGTTTTTTGAAGATTAAATAAAAGTAATTCAGATGACACAGTATTGGATATCTTGGTTAAGTATATTTATTATCTTTTTCTTCCTGGAAGCCCTCTCCAGTCTTTGAAAATCAAATTATGTAAGAATTTGCTTTTTACAAACATATTTAAGCAGAGAACAGTTTTTTCTTTGCATGAAATGGTGCAGTAGAATACTTTTATTTCTATCTTAAAATAATAACCATGTATTTGGGATAATGGATTTGCAAACATATTTGAACAACATAATTTGACGGTTGGCCCAGATATTGGCACAGTTTTAAAAAGCTGCTAAGTAGGTAGAGATTGACACTCATGACATGTAACAAGCTCTCATAAAGAATAGAAAGGACAACTTGAAAGTAAAACAAGAGCCAAAATTTATTTATTAAACATTATCTTGCCTAAAGGTCTGGATTTTCTGATTATGAATTTAATTAGACAAATCTCCCTACCACAGTGGTAACATAACCAATAAATCCATTGTCATTTACCCAAGGAACTGACATATAAATATAAAGTGCAAATAATACAGTAACCCAAAGGGTGAATTATTATCATATCATTATTACTGCTTAATGGGCATACATAACAAATTAATGTCATGTTAATCATTTTGTTTTCTATTGGCCCAGGACATTGCTAAAATGTTCATTTGACTTTATGCTGCACTTTTAGTCATTCCAAAACTTAGGTACTCTTATTTGTATTTATTTTTTATGACACTTGCCCTCACTTTAAGGGGATCAAAATTCACTGAAACAATAAAGAAGCAATTGGAAATATCTGAAAATATTTCCTGAAAATAGTTCATCAGTGTATATGTGTAAGCTAAAAACCTCTGAGGTTTGCTATTCCAGTCTAAAACAATGGCAAGTCTGTTCATAGAACAGCCTTCCTATGAATCAATTATTTTCCTGATTAGATTACACTCATAAAGAAATGAATACAGTGCCCTTTAGAAATGCAATATACTTATGAAAAAAGCCCACCCCTCTCCCTGTACATTTTAATGATTAGCAGAGCTATCTCATGGTTTGGATAGAGGCCCAGAAAATGATCCAAATGGGATTATATTTTCTTAATCTATTAGGATAATGTACAACTTGCTCCCCTACTCTACCCTACCCCATCTAACTTGGCAGGTATTATTAGTAGAACTGAAATGGTGATATTCCAGGGACAGACTTACATATGCTTTATCATCTGCAGACACTAGGTCTATCATAGCTTGAAATCTTAAGAAGGTATTGCTGACTAGAAAAGCATTCATTATTTTAGAATTTGATTGATTATGGACACCTAGTTAATAGTCAGTGAGGTCAGCATTATGCAAAAGTAAAAATGTCATAGCCCTCACTTAATAAAAGTGATTGTCACACACATATAACTGCAAATGTCAAAACCTGCACACACACCCCCCAAAAATCCCAAAGTAGGGAACATGGAGTTTCAAGTTCAGAATAAAACATGAAAGAATCAAAGGTGATTTGGAAGTGTCATTGTTATTGAGCATTTGTTGTTAATCTGCAACTTGAGTCAATAATCATGGGCCCCAGAGAGGAAAGGGATGCTGCCTTACAGAGATTAAGAGGCCCATAGCAGGGAACTATCCCAACCACTCTTAGTATTCAAGAGTCAAAGTGAAAACCTGAGTCCTGCTCAGAGAGGGCCTCAAGAACTCTTTATCTGCTCAGGTGATTTTGTCTAGACTTGATGATGACAGTGGAGAAATCCAAGTATAAAAGCAAATGTCATCACCATACCAGAGAAAGGGAATGGATGCTTTTGTCCTTCTTTCATGGCATTTAACAGACACTGGAAAGCCTTGGGTCCTGAAACAGTATGCCATGAGCCATGGGGAACTTCTATGTGTCACCTTAGTTAGAGGTGGGTGCTGAGAAGGCTGTGCTGGGCGATCAGAGAAGGAGCTCCAACTGCAGAAATTCTACTCCTACAGAACTAGGAAAGCCACTGTGACTGGCAGAGATGGTAGGGATCCCAGGAGGGAGAGATTCTGCTGCAAACCATGGGCCATTTCAGACTCTTGTGGGTCCTTCGATACTGCGGTACTTTGGATAGTTTAAGTACACCATGAGCTTCTTGACTGTGCTGCATGTTAGTTTAAAATGCTTATAATATACTTTGGTCAAAAAATATGGACAGATATGAGTATGTGACTTTCCAACAAGCATTTACTGTTTTTTTCTGGAATTTTTAAGGAATAAGAATCAAACACATTCCTGTCTCTTCTTCATTAAAAAAGTCTCTTTCATGATTGGCAATTTATCATTGAATTATGCCCAAATAAAATTATGTTTTGTATTATACAGCTTTTCATCTCTGTAACAAATACCTGAGAGAATCAACTTAAAAACAAGAAAGATTTATTTTGGATCATGGTTTCATAGATTGCAGAACCCTCAAGATCTATTCTAAACTGTAACAATTTGTCTGTTCACTTTTCAAATATGAAGATAGTTCGAAAGAGGGGTATGTTAGAAATTTCTGTGTTTGTATCTCTTAAACAAGCAAGTATTATCTTGCACTAAGATTTTTAAATGAATAAACAGAGAAAAATTAGCCTCTATGCAAGAATAAGAATTTTATGTGTAGTACTTGTGGAGAGGGTCACAGGAGACTGGCCTCATGGAAATGCATTAAATTTAGCAAGTTGACCAAATTTAGTACACAAGCATTATGTGTCCTAAATTATGGGCTGAAGAAAGGTTATTTAGTAAATATTTATGTCCTAAATTATGGGCTGAACTCGTTATTTAGTAAATATTTATGCTGCAACTACCACATGCATGGCACTGTATTGGAAATGGGTTTAAACACAAAGGAAGACAGTTTCTAGGTTCATGAAGGTTATAATTCCTAAGGTAACAAATGTGTATTGAGTCCATCTCATGTGCTATATTTGTCATCTTGTCATCCTTCTTTTCCTCTCCTTCTCCTTCTCCTTCTGTGGTACTGGGGATCGAACCCAGGACCTTGTGCACACAAGACAAGAACTCTACCACTGAGCCATATCCCCAGCTCTTGTCATGTATCTAGTTACTGGTACAAAATATCCAACACCCTTAATTTAAAGGAAAAGAGGTTTATTTTGGTTCATTGTTTCAGAGGGTTCAGTCCCTCGTCACCTGGCTCCAAGGTGAAAATGGCATGACGAAAGGACATGGCAGAGGAAAACTGCTTAATGCATTGGAGCTAGGAAGCTGAGAGAGAAGGGAGATACTCAGATGGAGTGTGTGTGTGTGTGTGTGTGTGTGTGTGAGAGAGAGAGAGAGAGAGAGAGAGAGAGAGAGAGAGATCCTCCAAAAACCATGGCTCACCTTCTCCAACTGAGACTGAACTCTTAATAGCACATTCAGCTATGAACTCATTAGTGGATTAATCCGTAAATGAGAATAGAGCCCTATTATCCAAACACGTGGGGCCTATCATCTCTGACACATGGAATTCTGGGTGACATTTTATATGTAAACCATAACATGACATGTGACAAGCAGTAAGAAGTTCTGGATGTGGTAGGCAGATGAAGAGAGATTATCCTAACTTCACCGAGTTTACAGTTTGATGCGAGTTGGTTCTAAACATTAGTTATCCTTTAGGTTCTTGTGATTAGTGTTATCATAGAGTTATAGGCCCAAGGTTGGAGTGGATGGACTTCTTTTTAATTATTCTTGGCACTAATCTTTTATTTGTGGAGCTTTCCTTTGAGATATGTGTGTTTTATGAATATTGATTCGTCAAAAAAGAAATACAGAATATAGTAGAAAGAACGCTTTGATTTTAGTTTTGTGTGTGTGTTTTGTTTTGTTTTGTTTTGTTTTTTGTAGTATTGGGGTCAAATCCAAGGCCTTTGCACTGAACTACATTCAGAGTCCTTCTCATTTTCATTTCATGACAAAATCTCCCTAAGTTGCTAAATTGCCCAGGCCAAGCTCACACTTGTGATCCATCAGCCTCAGCCTCTCAGGGTGCTGGGATTATAATCAGAAGCTACCATGCCTGACTGGCTTTTGGCTTTCCTAATCAAGGCATGACTCCACTGTGTTCATGTAATACCTCCCTATCAGAAGCATCCTGGGGTCTCTTTTTGACTAGGAACATTTACAAAGGCTCACTTAGTTAGTTATAGTGATGGCGTCCTGAGGGACAGTGGTTAGGCTGTTGGGATCTTCTGATAGATGCTAGGAGGACCTGGCAAGGCCACAGCCCTAACTCACAGTCTATACTCACTGCTTATGGGCGGATTCTTGTCCTAGTGCCAGGCACATGGTCATGAGCAAGTTATCTTGAAATTCTTGGAGTGTCACTAGAATGAAATTTCTAGAATCAACTCATTTATTCATTGGACTTTTCTAGCACAAATAAACAGGGTTGAGGTGCTATGAAACATAATGAATTCTCCAGTGGAGATCAAGGTTTCTAACATTTTTCCCAGTTGCTTATTCCATTAGCTGTTCCATTCAACACTGCAATATTTCTGGAAATATATGTAGCCATCTAAGCCAGCTCTTTTCCAGTCCGGAAATGCTGTTGTTTAAAATATTACTCTACAAGGGATGATTTGCGCTCTGTAATGTGTGTTTGTCCTTTAGATCCTTAACCTTTAGCCAGTTCCATGTTTGTCATGATTTATTTTTTATATATGTTTTTGACCTTCTCTTGGCAGATGGATTGGACATTATCTTGGTTGAGAATGATCTTGACGATAGCTAGAGAGATACAGTTGTATTCCATTTATGTAACATAGAAAACCAAAGCATTTTTAATAGCTGTCATCATACATCACTGTCAGTATTTTGAACCACTAAATTGTTATTAAAAATCCAGGGACAATAATCCATTTTGAGAATATCACCAGAGAGGCAAATACTGTAATGACTGATTGACATTTCAGGAATAGCATCGTTCAAGGCATGCTAATTTCTTTGCAACCCGTTTCCTTGAGTGTCTATTGTAAAAATAAGTTTGGTCTCCAAATTATTCCTACCATTTGCTTTTGATGGGAGATGCTGGGTTTTAAAGAAGAAAATAAGCTGAAATGAAATTTGCTCATAATCTGCATGGTTTTGCTGCCAAATTTTTAAAAAATTAAAAATAGCCTACTTCATAACTGCAAGAAATGGCTTTCTTTACCAGTAAGTGGACTTAGAGTTTGGTATCATATGATTTCTATTACTTTTCAAGAAATACACTGCTGCTATGTGCACCAAGTTGGCTCATACAATATTTCAGGAGTAAGTGGCTGCAATGATAGAGTTGGGGTAGGAAAGCTGGCCCCTACTCTGCTATGATAACTCTGTCACCATGACCTTGAACAGAGAATTTAATTTCTCATAGCCAAAGTGGGCTTAAGAGCTTGATTCTTTGCTATTTTTATTGTTGTAATCTAACACATTATGCTTTACCTCTGGCAGGCTATGCTACAATGGTTAGGTAAAAACCTAAGTGACTACTTCATTGATACTATGGATTTGTAATTTTTATGAAAATTAGCTCGTTTTTTTCAGCCAAGAGTGGAAAGTCGATCTTCTTATCTTGTGGTTTTTAGGTCTTTTCATGTTATAGATCATTTGGTCAAAACAAAAGGTGTGGCTGGGAATAGTGGCTCATGCCTGTAATCCCAGCATTCTGAAGGCTGAGGCAGCAGGAGTGCAGTGAGTTCAAGGCTGGCCTGGGCTACATAGTGAGACATTGTCTCAAAAACAGCAACAACAAAAAACTAAACTAAACTAAACAAAACAAAAGGCATGCAGACTATTTGTCCAATGTTCACTTGTCACTAAAAATAAAAAATAAACAGGCTTGTTAATGGAATATATGTTGCTTTTTTCATTCAGCTATTAATGAGAATGCTTATAAACATATTATTAATCTGCTTTGTACCAGGCAGCATAGATTTTTAGTATCATAACAGTACTGATAGCAATAATATGCATTAATGTGACATGCCAAATTCTTTAAAAATTTGCATTTTTGCATGATGAGATAATATAGCAGCCATTGTCCATCTTTGGTTATTTGGTTCAGAATGTCTTGGAATACTTCCATTCTCTTGAGTTGTTTATTCTACTTTGTTATGTTTGACATCATTGTGCGTAAAGCTAAGCTCAACTATTTCAAATAAAGAGACATTATGATAGCTACTGTTAATATCCAATTGTCTTGTTGTGAAGTGCTGTGTTGCTTACATTGTTCTGTTCTGATCTGCTTAGATCTGTCCTCTTTTGTTTTATTCTCTTTAAAATAAAAAGGAAATAAAAATTTTAAAAAATTTGTATTTTTGAAATCTTATTCAGCTCTCACAAAATAGAGTACTACATTTTCTGTTACATGAGAAAATTTAAGCAGAGACAAAAAGAATCAGATTAAGAATTTTTGCCTAATCTTTCCTAATTTATACCATTTGTCTTACATCATGCTGCCTTTATAATCATATAGGTGAGTAATACAAACTACAATAAGTGAAATGCTGCCAACATTATTTTAGGATATTACAATGGTACTTATTCTTCACACTAAAATGTCCACTTAACAAAGAGCTACTGGGAAAAGACAGTATTAACATTGTAAGGATTACTGTGACAATAAAACACACGTAATGTTCATATAGGAATATATAATTATTTCATGGGATCCTTAAAATAGTAATTTGCCCTGGGGTTTATTACCTTTGGCTAACAGAGAGGAAACTGTGCTAAGAGACTGAAAGCTCAGCTTATGCAACTGCTGTATGATAACACTCAAGAGAAGTCACCTGGATCCGAGCTTAGTGATGTTTACATGATATTGTACTACATAGTTTTGAACACCAACGGAAACCCATTTTCACCTCCTCAATGCCTGGAGCTTTTCAAAGCACAGCTAATTCTTTTTTCTAGTAATCACTTCTTGATGAAGTTCAGAGAGTACGGAAGGACCAGGCAATAGGAAGTAGTGGCCAAACAACTGGGCTGTGGAGGGTGATGACACTCTACTTCTTGCTATACTACAAAATGTTAGCAAGATAATGGGTGACAGTGTCCACATATATCCTTTCCAAGTGCTCTGAGAGAGCTCTATCTCTACAGCAGACAGCCTTTCTGATCCTCTACCCAACTTCAGTAGAATTAAGCTCTGATACCAGCAGTTGATCTACTCTCTATTCCCGGTGAAACTGATTCTTCACTTAGTCACCAAAGAGAAACTCACTGCCAGTTGGCAATAAAGCGAATATTTTTTAAACATCTGGACTACGTTAACATCAGAAAAGATGAGGTTTCATTATGGAGGTCTACATCCTCTTTGGTCAGTGCACATTGTGTCAGTAAGAATTAGTGAAGAATTTTCAGATTACATCAGTAAGGGAACTCAGGACTGAGTTAGTATTGGTTAAATATTCCTCCTAATAAATATGGATTTTAATGGCTCTACCCATTGCTATGTTTGGGCTCTACACATAGCTATCATTTTTTTAGTGTTGTTTTTATCCAAGTAAAAAAACTTTTATTTAAAATGAAACAGGAATTACTCAAAAAGATAGTACTCTCGTTACTCTCATCGTGTAGACAGAGGAGAAGGTCTGGGATTGGCTTTCCTTTTAGCATCATGACAGAACAAGATAAGAAGGAAGTTAACATGCATCCCAAGATCAGAGTGGGCCTAGCAGACTGATGCCTGCTCTGTTTGTCACTTTCAGAAGCATGACTCATGAATTTTGGCCAATAGCCAGAAGCATTTTCTTATGCAAAACACACTAGGGTGAAGGGCAGCAAGTTAACGATGACACAACCCCGGCCTTTGTCTGGATTTATGCATATGCATGTGAAATACATTTGAAACACACCAGAGCACTACATACATTCCCATGTTTACAGGGTGTTTGAAAATTAAATTAGTCAGCACCTCTAAGGTACTAAATATTGTATGCCACTGGGAACATCTTCTTGTATCATAATAATGTTAACAATAAAAAGCAAATAAGAAATTGCTTTATTTAGAAATTGGGCCCCTTAGGACAAAGACTGGGAAATATAATGCCTGGAAACACAGTAAAGAACAGAGAAGAAGCATGTCTGTCTGCTTTGAGTTCTGGCCCCAATTTGGTGTGATTTCTGGGTTTGCTCCCTGACTGCCACTGTTATGCTTTCTGATTTAATGCTTGTGTGGTTTCAAGGCCTCTCAGGAAAACCAGAATAATATCTCCTCCCACAAAATGCCAGGAAAATCTGTTGAATGAGCAGAGTGCAAGAGGGTCAGAGCTGGAGCCCAGTAATACAAATTGTGGTCGCTGGCATTACGAGGACTAAAAGTGCAGGACTGAAAATCAGATGCTTTTTTGGGACTGGAATAAAAAGCATTAGCCTTACTACTGACTTCCAGGACCTCTTCAGCTGGAGACTCATTGTTTAATATCAGCAGTCTGGAGACAAATATCTTGGTCCGGGGAACCAGTGGTCCTTCCCTAATGGGCCATCAATACAAAAGAATGCTTGTCACTTGGGCTCAGCAGTGACGGTTCACTGGTAAATGCTTGTTAAGCACTCTATAAAGAGAGACATGGAAATGGAAAGTATTCATGAAAATGTCCTCTCTCTCCCTAATAACTGTCCCCATCTCCAACCATTTGTCTTAGATACCATAGGTCACGAGTTTCCAGTTGATTAATTTAGGTGAGAACAGAATCTATTTTTTGTAACATTTCCCTCCAGGAAAAAAATCACTTTTCAAATTACCATCTGCTGGTCTGTTTCTTTGTTCTTGCTGTTCTCCTCCAAGATGATGTCAGCCAAATCCAACAGGAGGGCAGGGGCTCAGAGGCAGGTAGGTGTTTGGCAGCTGTCACGGAACCAGGACAGACGAAGGTGCTTTCCAGCGCCTACAGTCAGTATGTTCCCATTGGCTCAAAGAGGACGGCTCGCATAGACAGCGTCCGTCACCTTCTCCTCAAGGCATCCAAGAACACGTCTCTAAATGGTTATTTTTCTTGCCAAAAACTGAAGCACGTTCAAGATGAAAACTTTTTTTTTTCCCTTCTTTTTCTCCCAAATACAACTTTGTAAATGGGGTGATTTCAGAGTTGCTGGGGAAAAACAAATCAATTCTTTTTGGTTTTCAAAAACTAACGAGAAATGCTGAGTATGTAAAAAGCAATGAGCCTACGTCTACTAAACGCACCAGCCTGGGAAAGAGGTCAATTTAAAATTGCGTTGGAGTTTACGAAAAAATTTTTAAGTTCCATTACTGGAGACAAAATATTGCATATGTGCATTAGCTCTTGGCTATGTCCTCATGTACGCGGTGTAACTGTTATATATAAATGGATGCACTACAAGTTGGTGCTCTCTAATCTCAGCTATGCCTCAGCGCTGAGCAGAACCCCGGTTTGCTATCTATCTCCTCCTCCCCTCCGGGCTGGTGTGGGCCTTGCCGCTCTGACTGGCTCTGCTCCACGCACTGGAGTGATCAGCTCTTCCCCAGTGACTTTTCTTCTTCTAAGCAACACTCTTCATGTGTGCCTGTTTCCATCCCCTTCCATCTTGGTAGAGTTTAGGACCTAAAATCTCCCCGTTCAGTTGGCTGGCATCGTGTTTTGAACTTTGCAGGGTACCGGCTCTCCTTGCCTTCTTTACTGCAGAGATCTAGGCTGGCTGACGTGCTTTGTTTTCTGGGTTCCTTGGTCCTCCTCGTAAAGGCCTGAGATGGGCTCAGGATCCTCCTCTGCATGAGTGAGACCTCAGCATTTGATAAGCACATTCCAGAGGGCTGCCTGGCTGCTTGCTGGAGTCCAAAATCCTCTCTCTCACCTTCACTGACATCATTTTTATGGAATATGTTTTTGCCAGAATGCTTCCTCCAGAAATGTTTCCCCTCAAACCTGACACTCCTTGCAGGTACTGACCACCTCATTTATTTTCACTGCCAAGGCCCTGAAACACAAATTTCTATACAGATTAACTGAGCTTTTTCACCTCCCATTTGTATCTCAAGACCTTATAGCCTCACATCCAAAATCTCCTTTGGCTTAGGGGGCAATGCATTTTTCTGGTTTTCCTTTTTTGGAGAGAAGGGATTTGATGCACTCTTTATCTCCCTTCCATTCTCTAAACAGAAGTATGGCATTCAGCTAAGGAGTAGGGCATCTTGGAGATTTATTTCCCTTGTACATTTAAACTAATATCTTAATTCTAGTGATTCCACATTTTCCACCCTTATCCCACCCTCTTCCTTATACATAATTCTGTTGGTACCTCCCACTTACATGTCCGTTACTACTCCCAATTTCATTTTTCAAACTTCACCCATTATCTCCTATTTAAAACCCTTCTTCTTCCTGCAGTCCTTAAGTTTGTTAATGCTTTCACAACAAATCTTATTGTTACGTTCCTTTCTCTTCTCTTGGCCTACATGTCACTGATCACCATGTTCCAGAAAAAACCACTTTCCTCCCTTTTCTTGTCTATTCCTGTCTTTCTGTCCCTATTTCCCCGTCCGTAGCCCAAGGCTTCACCCTCTCTTACTTGTACTTATGAGTTTTCTGCACTGGTTTCTTTCCTCTCAGCCTGCCCACCACAGCACTCTTGGAGATTGAGTTTTCATACTCAGCCATCCTATTATGAGTGTTCCCTTCGTCTGCCATATCTATCTGCTGACATCCAACCCATATTCCAAAGAGCAGCTCAGGACTCACAAGCCACTGTGTGAAAGAGGCCTTCTCTGGACACTCCACTGCCAAGAGCTTCTCTTTCTTTTTTTCCTAGCTCCTTTGTCTCAAGTCTTCCCCACTCATTTCTCAGCCTGGCATCACCATCTGTGTATGGCGAGCAGCTTGAGTGTCTTCATTCAGCTATTACCTTGGGGAAACAGCCAGGCCTCCATGGATTAAAACAAGATGCAGACGAGAACCTGATGTTTATTATTTTGAAATAGTTTGAAAAGAGAGACATTTTCAAATATTTTATTCAACAAAATCCAAATAAGAACATTGATAGATGTTTTTATGGTTTCTAATTTATTCCATCAGACAGGTGTAAAATGGCTGTAAAAAAGCGAAGATGCAAATTAATTATCCATTTAACCTCTGACAAAAGAAAGCAATCTGACACCTTTTCAGGAATCTTCCCTTTCTCCTCTCAATCAAAGTAATAATATAAAATTTTACTGATATCTTTCAAGGAAAGTGTCACATTTATGGCTCTTTGTCTCCCAGTCTCCTGCCTTTGGCAGCTGAGCAGACTGTGGGCAGGTGATAAGGGTACAGAAACAGAGCTCTTCTCAGAGAAAGGCAGGTTTGTGTGTGATGCATCATGATTAGAAAGGAAAAGCTGGCCAATACCCAGTGGGACTTACATGCACATTAACAAAAGGGAGGAGAGCAGGGTTAATGATTCTCCATGAGAAATATGAGTAAACATAGATTAGGACTGTGTTTCTGGAGTTAAATACAAAATTAACCAAGGCAGCTTTATGGTGTCTGATCCCAGTTCCAAGGGATTTCCTTGATGAATTGCAAAAGTTTCCATTTGTCAGATTAATACACAGGGAAATACGGAGAGTTTTCCTGACTAGGTTTTCGGTTTCTTTGTTAAGAAAAAAGAAAATCAACATAAGCCACTCATTTTAAAATTACTTTAACAATGCTTACTATTGAGTATGATTTTTTTCTCCTTCATGGTGACATTTCTCTGGGCATTTACTTAAAGAAATGCCATGGCATAAGCACCTGCCTTGCAAGCACGTGGTAGTAAGTTCGATCCCCAGTACCGATTTTTAAAAAATGCCAGAAAGTAGAAAAGTGTGATTGTCTTTTAGATGAGTATTTGAAGCATTATAAAAAATGACACATTCAAGTATCTATGTAAAAACACCAGCACTTTAAAAAACCAGCTTTAAATGTAGGATATTAATAAGCAATTTCATCAGTGAGTAGTTTCATGACTGAATTAACTTTTAAAATGGGCATTTTTCAAGAGAAAAGTATTTGTACCTTTTCTTCTTAAAAATAATTATATGTAAATCAGATCTCTTTATGGTACTAATGAAACACTTTTTAAAATCCAAGTCCTACTTTATTTTCCTACTGAGTGTGTACCAGCCAATGGATAAATCAGATGATTCACAGCGTCCTGAAGTCAAATGAGCCAACTGCACTACAGCCTGGTGTAAAGAGGAAAAGGACCTGGCTGGAACGGGACAGCCAGGCAGAGATACGGCGCTACGCATTTGCAGCCCAGCTTCCTAAATACGTGCCGTTTCTGGCAGGCCTTTGCGGAGGAAAATACCGTTAACAAGAGCCACGGTTCCACAGCAGAAATGGATCCATTCCCCAGCCTGCCCCAGGAGGGGCTCCGAGACTGAGGTGGGCCAGAACAAGCTCTTTTCTTACCGCCCCTGTTACCCTGTGAAGATTTTCTTACGGCCTCTGTTACCCTGTGAAGCTATTACTGTACTGCTTATTTTACTTGCCTTATTGGAAGATGTGTCAAAATCAAGCTTCAGATTTCACTAGGTTACTGAAACAGTATTTCAGACCAAGGGTCTCATGACCCCACAATCCAAGTTTTGTTTGCTTCTCATCCTACACTATCTTTCTACTTAGACAAGATCGAGTTAGTAGCAAAATTTCTGTTCTAGCCTTTCCCAATGATAAAATGATAAGACCTAAAAATTGCTCCTACAAGCAAATATTTTATGTTCTAAAGATGAAAAGCTATTGCATTTTAATGCACATAATATATAAAAGTTCATATGTAAATCTATTCAAATTTATTTGTAGGTTCAATATATATAAATTTACATATACATTCAAAATGTTAGAGAAGGGTGAAAAAGAGCTACAATCTTACTACTATTTTTAAATACCGTGGTGTATATACCTCCTGACTATTGAAAATCAATGTAAATATACACATATTTAGATGAATAGTTTTACACACTGTTCCATGCTCCATAACTTTAAAATCCACAGTGTATTTGCACATTTTTTCGTGATGCAGCATGTGTCCCTACCTTAGGTGTGTTGGCTGCTTTCTTTCTCTCAGATTTCCTCCCAACAATGCTACTTGAGATCAGCCCCTGCAAACTGTATTTCCTTTCCCCAAAACTTTGCATTTAAGTTAGCTTAGTGGGAAGGAAGGCGAGAATGAAGGGTGGGAAGGTGGAACACCTGGACGTTCCTCTTTGTCTCTATTAGTGCTTTGGCTGTGGTCTCTGGCTAGACTGGCTGCATAATTTCTGGGGACCAGTGAGAAATAAAAATAAAGGCTCTGTTCTTCAAAACCATTAAAAATTTTTAAGACAATGACAGTAGATCATCAAAGCAAGTGCATCTCTGGAGGCTGTACAGACCTCACACTGAAAAACCAGCTCTGGATCTGTCAGGGGTCCCATCTTTCCTGTGGTTCCAACCCATGTCTAAGCCAAGGCTTTGACTGCACACTCTTTGGGTGACCAGCTGGATAGCACTTCTCCAGTCACATTCAGTTCTATGAGTGATAGTAGCTTCATGTACTTAGAAATCTTGGGTCTCCTGCTTTCCTTGTTTTCTTTGTCAGCTTCTTTACCATGTCTCTTACTATTTCTCCCTCTGAAATTTCTTTTTCTGAACTCCTTGTCTTGACCCTGACTGAGAGCTACACTGTGGATGATAAAAACCTGGTCATTCTGTAATGTCCTTTACCTGTCTATCAGGATTAGGCGTCACTAATTGACAACAATTTTCCTTTTATGAGAGAAAATTCAGTCTCAAAATACTTCTCAACATAATGTTTGATTACAGGTGATAAAGGACATAAAGTGTACATACCCTCCGTGTCTTCCTGTCTTAGTTTCTTTTCTTGTTGTTGCACAAAATACCTGACAGACACCTACATGTCTGCTGGATCCAAAAGAAGGTGGCATAGCAGAGGGGTATCACAAAGAGAAACAGTCCATGGCAGAGCAGGCAGGAAGCAGCAGCAGCAGCTGCAAGCCTTCCTTTTTCTGTCCCTGTCTATTCCTATACAAACCCATTGACTATTGCCACCCACATCCAGGATGCAGCTTCCAGTACCCAAAACCAGAATTATGCAAAACTAATTTATTTACCACATAGCCCTAATCCCAGGATCATCATTATCCATGTCACAACCCACAAACCACACACATCCTTAAATCCCCACCTATGAGTGCATGAGTGTTTGGGGGAATATCTAGATATGAGTCATAAAAGTTACCATATCTTAAAACAATAGTATAATTTCTAGTGTAGCTTTATTATATTTTAGTCACTTACTTAGCATGTTTAAATTTCTCACAAACTCGGTGATAAGCAGTTTTGCATTCAAATCTTTGTTTACTTCTCTATTGTGCTTAGGACAAGACCTTTGAAGTAAAGTTGATGAGCATGAGCATCTTATATTGTGATATATATTCACCATTTTAAAATGGTTATATGAATATTAGAAGACTTAAGTAAGAAATGTCTGTAATAAGCTGCAATGCATCTATTTCCCCTTCAAAGTGACTAGAAATCCTTATTCTTATTTCAATAAACCTTTTTCATAATTCTTTGAAAATTTCTCCAAATCTAATTTCAAGGTCATTTGAAAGTCATCCTATTGTATACAGTTTACAACTTATTTTTAAACAAACCCAGTGTTACTTAGCTGAATGATCCACCTCAGTCTATAGACTTGCTTTCAGCGGACTTGATTATTTTTCAAAAATAAAAATCTATTTTCATGTGTTGAAGCTTTTATTATTTTATTATTATTATTATGGACGATAGTCTAAACAACAGACTACTGTCACTGGAGTCTGAACAGGAATGCTGGAAACTGTTGTAAGGAATTGATCCTGCCTTGTTTAAACTTATAGTTTCACAAGGTAGCCCTCTGGAGGAGATAATACTCGCTAAAATGTATGAGGTTGGTACATTTGTTTGAAAGCTTAGCTGCTTAATGCTATCAGTGTACCTCATCTTCATTAGCAGTAGGTTCCTTCCATCTATGATTCCTTTAATCACAACTTTTTGTCAGAAGGGCTGTAAAATACTTATTTAACTTGGTTTCATTGATACAGCAATGAAAATATCCCTTCTGTAAGTACCTCATCTTTCACTTGGAATTGCTCCGATTTAAAACAATGTTTTTTTGTAAGTATGTAGTAAATCACCCTGCTTTACTCTACAAAGCAGATAACTCTTCAAAGAGCTTTGGCTCACTCCGTTTTCTTCACTCTGTCCAAAGTAATTTCTAATCTCATGAAGAAATGCTCTCATGTAATGTAATGTTTTCTCATTCTTTTCTTACCAAGAATATCATGCAGCTTTCAGATCATCACAGAGCAAAGCAAAGCACCCTCCCGTCTGCCCTGTGTTTAAAATCTTGGGGTTTATACACAATGTCTGGCCGTGGTAATATGGGATTTTTTTTTGTTAGTCTTAGAAGTAAGAGATCAATGACTTATTCTTGTAATCCTTTAACTCTTAAACAGTCTAGCAGAAGCTGGTTTCAAAAAATAAAACCAGGCTTTGCATTTAGATAGAGATTCAAATGAGTCACTGGAAATGTGTGTGCTCCTTTTGGTATTGAGTTTTCATCTCTTTAGACCAATAAATTCCTATAGGTCTCAGCCCTTTAATTCCCTGTAGGAAGGGCAGGGATAAAGAATATCAGCCTGTTCTACAAAATCCTGCTGTTTTTATGACACAAAGAAATAGCTACAAGAAATACCTTAATCATTTTTATTTGCAGGGCTCTGTAACATTTTTTTTTTTTCAAAAGTAATGACTACTGGCAGCCCGCACACATGCACACAGAGCCCGGCCCTTGGGTCTACCTAACTCACCTTTACTGTACACTCCCAAAATAAAACTACACCTTGTTCTCTGAATTTGGATTTCTTACTGAACAACCCTTCATCATTTATAGGCTTCCATTTCATTTCCTCTGTTAGCCATGTTGTAACTTTAAATTTTCAAGTCCTGCGCAATGTACAGAACTGGACAAATCCAGCTTAGATTTTCACTCTGGGAGTAGAATTGATCAGGGCCTGAATCCATTGATCAGCATCCTGTAGACTGTCTGGACTTCTCATTCTTGCATCCACACTATTGTGCGTTCTCGTGCCTGCAAAGACTTCCTCTATTCCAGAGGACAAAATCCTCTAGCAAGGTCTTCCCTTCTTCCTTGAGAATTTGGCAATTGTTAAAAGTCTTCAATTCTGTGTTCTCTGAATTTCTATAATATTAAAACATATTCTAACATTTGTCTTGATAATTTTCAAAAAGGGCTGGTGACCTAGTTAAGAAATAGCCTGTCTCCTGGAAATCCCCTATACCAACACTTCCCAGGGGAGCCAGGGCGGGAGAGAGACCACAACATGCACTCTCCTTGTCTGGATTAGTAAATTGCTAGTGTCCATGGACTCAAAGAAGTGAAAATGCTGGACTTTTATTCAGCCAATTCAACTTGAAGTCTTAATATGGTAATTATTTTGCTCCTTTTCATTACTTTGGTAAGTAATTGCATCGAAAGTACAGTATCCTGTTCATGAATTTTATATGGGTTACATTCAACACAAATCTACTCTTTGTCTCCAGTGTTAGAAATTTTAAAAAACAAATTACCTTGGGAATTTTATATTTTGTCTTACAATATTTTATTTTTGGAACAATTATTTTACAGGTTTCATTCCTTTCATATTCTCTTTGTATTTTTTGCAAGAATCTAAAATGTTAAAGAACAAAGTGTATTTGTACTCCAAGAAAACTTGCATTGCTTGAAAATATTTATCAAAAAATATATTACAAATTCAAGTGGATGTAAGATTTTTGTGATTAAATACATTACTTTTTAAAGAAGTGAATTATCTTTGAGATTACTTAAAATTATTAAAATTAAAAGAGAAAAGTTAGTGTATATCAAAACTGTAAATAAAATTAAGTTCAACTGAATTTAAAAATTTTAATTAAAATGCTTTCATTTTAGAAAACTTTATTATAGAGAATTTTAAGCTACCAAAGAAAACAAGTCCTGGTGTGGTGATGCATGCCTGTAATCCTAAAACTCAGGGGGCTAAGGCAAGAGTTTGAGACCATTTTGGGCTACATAAACAAGTTCAAGGCCAGTCTATGCTACATAGTGAGCTGTTTCAAACAAAGCAAAGCAAAGCCAAACAAAACAAATGAAAAAGAAAGCAAGACAACATAGTGAACTTACATATACTTATATTCATCTTAATAATTGATCACATCACAATCTTATCTCATCTATGTTCTAACCATGTTCTGTTCCTTCCCCTTTATTTTTGAGTTAACTCCCCACCATCATATAATTTGATCTATAAATATATCCTTAAAAGATAACAGATAACATATTTTAACATAGCTACACTATAATTAGTCCACCTGTAACATGAAAATAATTTACTACCAGAAACAAGCATATACCAAACGTTTAGTATTCAAATGATATCCCATGTTATATTAAGATATATATATATATATATATACACACACATAAATGTCTATATTAGTCAAAGTTCTCCAGTGAGTTTTCACATGCTGAAAATTAAACCTAGATCCACATTTTCCACCACGCACTCAACTAAAATTGAAATGGACCAGAGATCTAAATATTAAAACAGAAACACTAAATCTGCTAGAAGACAGAACAGGTAAAACTGTTGAAGCCGTAGGTATAGGCAAAGACTTTACAAATGAAACCTGATTGCACAGAAAATATTATAGATAATCAATAACTGGGGTTACATCATATTAAAAAGCTTTTTCAAAGCTTTGATACTGTCATACATGATAGTTTAATCACGGGTGTGATGGCCATCACAATCAATTTTCTTCCATACTCAAATATAGATTACATGGAAACGCATCAGGGAGTGGGAGTCTTGGGGGTCATCTGAGAATGTTTTCTTTAAATCAACTTACTTTTAAAACTTAAATAAATTTTCTAAAAGTTTTATATCAAGAATTTGATGTCATGCTGGAATTTAGGGGGCTGGGAAGCCAAGCAACCTGCTCACCTCCCTGATAAGCAGCTGTGGTTCAGGCAAGGGGCGGGCGCCCCAGGGATAGAACCAGCCAGTGTCTCCCGAGATCCCCGCCATGTTGGAACTTAGGGCACTGGGAAACCAACCAACCTGCTCACCTCCCTGGTAAGCAGCTGTGAGCCTACCAGCGCATGGGCTGAGAATCTAACACCAACTCCACCCCGCCATTAGCAAATGGGAGCCAGAGGCCTGAGCATCTCTTGAGAGGTTGACCATATGCAATATAGCAAATAGGGGGGATTTCCTTCTACCATCTCTTTGAAGGCAAACATTGTTATCACTGTTTTGCTTTGTTCTGATTAATTTTTTTGCTCTATTCAATATTCTGCTTTGATAAGTTCTATAATGTTCTGTATTTGATTTGATTTTGCTATACTTGATTGAAAGAACAACTATTGTGAAGACAACAAGATATATTACGGCACCTATTACTGTTACCCTGGTAACCTGCTGTGATGTTCTATACCCATTTCACTGCACTGTCTCAATTGGCTTTGTTCTGTCTTGGTCTGTTGTATTTCACTACCTTCAAAATAATAAAAAATTGTTTAAAAAAGGCTGAACACATGCTAGATCACAAAGAGGTACAACAAATACAACTGTACTAAAATTACTAATTATCAAAAACAGTATAGTTCAAAAGCATATACTTTTAAAACTTAAAAACATGCTTATAATTAATTCATTAATCACAGAAGAAATTGTGATACTTTCAAATATGAGGTCTTGTGCTAATTAGAATTTTAAAGGTGTCCCCTCTCCTGCAACATTGTAGCATCAGCCACTAAGCTAGATACTTTTGTGAAGGGATTATGCGGATGTAAAGTTTCAAATTAGTTAATCTGAAGATGTAGAGATTATCAGACCTACTTGAACAAATCTTCTGAAAACAGTTTTTTTCTGTCAATGGGCAGAAATAAAAATCATTCATTTCACACATACACAAAAGAATTTGAGGGGCTGGCATAAACTCAGTGGCATAAGTGCCTGCCTGGCAAGTGGGAGGTTGTGAGTGTGAACCCCGGAAATAAAAAAAAAAGAATAATTTTAGGCCTGGAACCTCCCCCTTGGGCTCACCCTGCCATGGGGAGCTAAGCAGAAGCTTGCATCAAGAGTAAACTGCCTAGAACCTCCACTGAGGGCCCACCCTGCCACCGGGGACATCGAGGAGGCCCGCCCAAGACTGAAAACTGCCCTGGACTGCTTCTGCTGGGCCCGCCCTCCCACCTGGAATATCAGAAGACCTCAGCGGGCTCCAGTTAGTGTAAAAAAATTTGGAACTTTGCTCCCAGGTGGTGAACCTTGGACTACAGTGGATTAACTGTATCAGTGTGGTGAGCATGCCCCTAAAAGAGAGGTGTACAGGGGATAGATAAGGCCAGTAATAAAACCCCCTCCAACTAACTGTAAGACTTTGGTGAGTCTGTAAAGAGTATGTGTGATCCCCCTCCTACACATAAAAAACATCAGGCAAAGTGAAAATGACAAAATGAAAAAGCAAAATATATAGTCTCAAACATATAGTTCACCAGAAGCAAGTATAGGAGACATTGAAATAGAGGACCCCAAAAGTAGCACATTGGGAATCTCTGAAAAGATAGTGAGTGAAATTAAAAAAAACAACTGCATCAGGCTATAGAGGAAATCAAATTAGAAGTACTCTCCCATGTAAAGATAGAAATAACAACTTTATTAAAGGAGCTGTTGAATGCAGCTAAAGAAGAACTAGAGAAAAAAGTACATGAGCATGGGAAACTTATTGAAACTTTGAATGAAAAATATAGAAAACAAGCAGAATTCATGAAACAAACTCAAAGAGACATCCAAGAAACAAAAAATTCTATTGAAAGTGTGCAAAACCACTTAAAGGAAGCTGAGGATAGGATTTCGGACCTTGAGGACAGGATCACAATTAGTGATCAGGAAAGGATAGAACTTTTAAAAATAACAAAGCAGCATGAAATGACAATCCAGAAGCTTCATGATGATGCCAAGAGCAACAATATAAGAATAATGGGCATTAGTGAAGATACAGGAGTCCAGGCAAATGACACATGTAAAGTATTTACAGAAATAATAGCAGAAAATTTGCCAAACATGCGGAAAGAATCTGATATGCAGATAAGTGAGGCATACAGAACACCAAACAGTCACAATCAACATAAATCCATACCCAGACACATAATAATTAAGATCTCAGACATACAGCATAAAAACAGAATACTAAAGGCTGTCAGAGAAAAGACACAACTCACCTATCAAGGAAAGCCCATTAGAATCATGGCAGACTTTTCAGCACAAACCCTCAAGTCAAGAAGAGCTTGGAGTGAGGTATTTCAAGCCCTGAAAGAAAACAAACTTCAACCCAGACTGATGTACCTAGCAAAACTTTCATTCAAACTTAATGGAGAAACAAGATACTTCCATGACAAAGAACAACTGAAAAAATTCATGTCCACCAAACCAACCCTAGAAAGAGTACTGAAACCAATACTAGACAGAGATAAAAATGACCACAATCCCCAAAACAACAACAGAAAGAAGCCACCAGGTAGGATAAGCAATTAAAAAAGAGGAAAAGCAGAAAGAAACAACTGGAACATAACATGGCAAAGTCGAGCCAGTATATATTAGTGATATCAATAAATATAAATGGCCTCAATTCACCTATAAAAAGAAATAGATTGACAGAATGGATCAAGAAACAAGACCCCACAATATGTTGTATACAAAAAACACATCTGACCCAAAAGGAAACTCATAGATTAAAAGTCAAAGGATGGAAAACAGTATTCCATGCAACAGGAACCCAGAAAAAAGCAGGGGTAGCTATTCTGTCTGCAGACAACATGAACTTCAAACCTAAAATGATTAAAAGAGATAGAGAAGGTCACTACATACTTGTTAGTGGAAAAATTCAAGAGGAAAAACTAACAATTATAAATATATATGCACCAAATACAGGACCACCCAACTATATAAGACAGGTACTAATGGGCATGAAAAACCACCCAAGAACACAATTATAACAGGAGATCTT
This sequence comes from Hydrochoerus hydrochaeris, assembly GCA_004027455.1. Taxonomy (NCBI): domain Eukaryota; kingdom Metazoa; phylum Chordata; class Mammalia; order Rodentia; family Hydrochaeridae; genus Hydrochoerus; species Hydrochoerus hydrochaeris. The sequence continues at coordinate 3,314 of PVLA01004526.1, read as the reverse complement.
AATAGCCCATTGTCACAAAGAGATAGATCAACTAGACAAATAGTCAGCAAAGAAACAACAGAACTGAATCATACCTGTGAGAAATTGGATTTAGTAGACATATACAGAGTGTTCCACCCAACCACATCAGAACACACATTCTTCTCAGCTGCACATGGGACATTCTCCAAAATAGACCACATATTATCCCATAAAACATTCTTAAGTAAATACAAAGGTATTGAAATCATACCATGCATAATATCTGACCATAGTGCACTAAAATTGGAAATTAATGGCAAAAGAAATTTTAAAACCTGCATAAATACATGGAAATTAAATAACAGCCTTTTGAACAACCAGTGGGCTACAGAGGAAATTAAAGAAGAAATGAAGCAATACCTACAATTCAATGAAAATATAGAAACAACATACTGTAATCTGTGGGATGCAATGAAAGCAGTCTTAAGAGGGAAATATATAGCAATAAATTGTCATATCAAGAAAACAGAACAAGCACAAATAAACAACCTAATGCTTCATCTCAAGCTTCTAGAAATAGAAGAGCAGGCTAAACACAAAGCTCATAGAAGAGAGGAAACTGTAAAGATTAGAGCAGAAATCAATGCAATTGAAACTAAAAAAAATACAAAGAATTAATGAATCAAAAAGCTGGGTTTTTGAGAGAATAAACAAAATTGACAAACCTCTAGCTAACCTTATCAAAAGAAAGAAAGAATCAAATTCATGCAATAAGAACTGAAAAAGGAGAAATTCCCACAGTTCCCATGGAAATTCAAAAGATCATGAATACCTACTTTGAAAATCTCTACTCACATAGAATGGAAAACACAGAGGAAATGGACAGATTTCTAGAAACATATGAACTACCAAAGCTCAACCAAGAAGCTATAGCAATTTTGAACAACCCAATATCAGCTATTGAAATTGAAAATGTAATTCAAAACTTACCAACAAAGAAAAGCCCAGGTCCTGATGGATTCACAGCTGAATTCTTCAAGAAATTTAGAGAAGAGTTGATGCCAGTACTCTAAACTCTTCAATGAAATTGAGAAAAAAGCAATCCTCCCTAAATCATTCCTGGAGGCAAGTATTACTCTGATACCAAAATCAGAGAAATATCCAACCAAAAAAGAGAACTATAGGTCAATCTCACTAATGAACATTTATGCAAAGATTCTCAACAAAATACTGGCAAATAGAATGCAGCAAATCATCAAGAAGATTATACATCATGACCAAGTGGGGTTCATTCCAGGATTGCAGGGATGCTTTAACATACACAAATCAATAAATGTAATACACCACATCAACAGAGCCAAAAACAAAAACCACATGGTCATCTCAATAGATGCAGAAAAAGCTTTCAACAAAGTCCAACACATGTTCGTGATAAAAACCCTTCAGAAACTCAGAATACATGTTGTCTACCTCAACCTTATAAAGGCCATCTATGACAAACCAACAGCCAACATTATACTAAATGGACAAAAACTGAAAGCTTTCACTCTAAAATCAGGAACAAGACAAGGATGTCCACTCTCACCACTCCTTTTCAACATAGTTCGGGAAACACTAGCCAGGGCAATCAGACAAGAGAGAGAAATAAAAGGAGTAAAGATAGGAAAGAAAGAAGTTAAATTATCACTATTTGCAGATAACATGATACTCTATATAGAAGACCCAAAAAAACTCCAATAAAAGACTGCTAGAGGTAATAAATAAGTTCAGCAGTGTAGCTGGATACAAAGTCAATGCTCAAAAATCAATAGCATTCCTTTACACAAACAAAAAACTCACTGAGAGAGAAATTATGGAAATATCACCCTTTACAATAACATGTAAAAAAATTAAATACTTAGGAATCAACCTACCTAAAAATGTAAAGACCTATCTGCGGAAAATTATACTATGCTGAAAAAGGAGATTGAAGAGGATATTAGAAAATGGAAGGACATTCCTTGCTCTTGGTTAAGAAGAACCAACATTGTGAAAATGGCCATACTCCAAAAACTGTTATACAGATTTAATGCAATCCTAATCAAAATATCATTGACATATCTCACTAGTAGTAGTAGATAAAACACTACTAAAATTCATTTGGAAACAGAAGAAACCTAGAATAGCAAAAGCAATTCCAGGCAGCAAAAGCAAGGCAGGAGGCATTTCAATTCCTGACTTTGAAACAGTACTATAAAGCCACAGTGATAAAATCAGCTTGGTACTGGCAAAGAAATAGACCTGATGATCAATGGAACAGATTAGAAGATGCAAGCACAACTACAAAGACACTTAGCCACTTGATATTTGACAAAGGGGCTAGATATGTCCACTGGAAGAAGGATAGTCTCTTTATTAAATGGTGTTGGAAAAATTGGCTCTCTACATGCCGAAGACTGAAACTAGATCCAAACCTATCACCATGCACAAAACTAAATTCTAAATGGATCAAAGACCTAAATATTAAAACTGAAACACTAAATCTACTGGAAGACAAGGTAAGTAGAAGTCTTGGAGATATAGAGGTAGGTAGAGAGTTCATGAACAAAATGCAAACTGCATGGGAAACACTTCAAAGAATCAACAAATGGGATCTCATATTATTGAAAAGTTTCTGCTCTTCAAAGGAAATCACCAACAGAGCGGGAAAAAAAACCCACAGAGTGGGAAAGAATTTTAGCCAGCAACCCCTCAGACAAAGGACTTGTGTCCAGAACATATAAAGAAGTGAAAAACATCAAGCCCCCCAAATTCAAAGACCCTCTACAAAAATGGGCATCTGAGATGAAAACACAGTTCTCAGAGAAAGATATACAAATAGCAAATAAATACATGAAGAAATGTTCACCATCACTGGTCATTTGAGAAATGCAAATTAAAACAACATTGAGATTCCACCTCACTCCGGAAAGAATAGCTGCCATCAAGAAATCAACTGATAACAAATGTTGGTGAGGCTGCGGGGAAAAAGGAACACTGCTCCACTGTTGGTGGGAATGTAGACTGGTGCAACCATTACAGAAATCCATATGGAGAATTCTCAGAAGACTAGGATTGGATGCCCCATTCAATCCAGCTATTCCCCTCCTGGGTATTTTCCCTGAAGAACTGAAAGGTTCATATCACAGTGATATATGTGCACCCATGTTCATAGCTGCACAATTTGTGATAGCTAAATCCTGGAAACAACCAAGATGCCCATCAACTGCAGAGTGGATGAAAAAGATGTGGCATTTTTATACAATGGAATATTACTCAGCTATAAAAAGGATGATCTTGAGGCCTTCATAGGCAAATGGAGACAACTTGAGACT